>CATIWF010033858.1:0-17703 GCA_949630135.1 Balakata baccata
TTGACACGTGCGACTTGCTCTTATTACGATAAACCGACCGGTAGCAAGTCTACCTCGTGAGCATGTTCTAGCTAAAATCCCTTTGTATGCATATGTTTCATGTGAATGACATATATAAAATGAATATGTCCAAATGTAATGCGTGTCATAATGCATGTGGGAAAGTCGAGGATGTTACATGAATCTTGTGTTTACAAGAAGGTTAGTGGGAGTGATGTCGTGTTCCTAACATTGTATGTGGATGACATACTACTTGTAGGAAACAACGTTTAAGTTCTTAAATCGGTCAATATGCGACTCTTATAGAATTTCTCCAAAGAAAGATTTTAAAAGTGACCTACAAGTTGAGGATTAAGATCTTTAGAGATTTAAAAGGTTATTTGATCTTTCTTAGTCTACATAACAATGATGTTAAAAAGGGTTTAACATGGGATAGTCCAAAAGAGAATTTATTCCTATAACCGAAAGGATTACCCTATTCAAGTGTGTCTTAAAGACATAAGACAAATGGACTAGCATGGATGGAATTCCATATTCTTTGGCTATTGGATCCATCATGTTTGTTATGTACTAGGCCCGATATATCTTAAGCTCAAAGTGTCATGAGCGGATATCAACTTGATCCCGTGAAGGTCTTTAGGTGACTGTCAAGAACATCCTTAATGACTAAAGAAGAGTTAAGGATGCAATCTTCATTAGTGAAGGTAATATATTTAAGGCAAGCAAGTTTATCGATGTTAGCATCCAGACTATAAGTTCACATTGAATGGTAGTACAGTTAGTTGGAAGAGTTCCAAACAGATTGTTAGAGAGATGCCCAAAAGGCAATCGCTTTAGGCACTTAATGTAAACATACATTAGGCATTCTTGCATTACATTGGTGTTCATATATACATGAATTGATATAGATCTTAAACCAAATGATGTAGTCCATGATATATAACACAACATGAAGGAAATCAAGTTAAGATCATGATGGTGAGATTCCTATCATATGCAGATGTGTTTATATCTAAATTATTCCTAGTCATAGGATTAACAAGACGGGACATTGTAAATCTAGATAGACTAGCACATGTTATACTTCTTGATTGAATCAAGTAGTTGATCTCATAAACTATAAACATGAGATGTTTAAAGTTAACATGTGGATGCTTGGAAAGTATAGCCAAGTACATTGGATGACCTGTCATGAGACAATCATATGGATTATTTATTCATATGTCAGTGATAGTCTCATCATAGAAATGGTGCAAGTATCCTTAGACTTGAGGTGCTCAAGGTTATCTTTGATATTGATTCTATACTTTGACTTCATTCCTTGTTGCCTCTTAGAAGTCGCTCTTAGGGAGGTAATTAGGTATAGCTTGAGGTATTCGAAGGTAGTTGAGTAGCCAATAAGGGATTCCCTACTCTTGATAGAAGGAGAGTAAACCTGTGGCCTCTTGTGGTGAGCATTACTCAGAAATCCTTGCGAGAAGTGGATATGTCTTGAAGATGGTCTTCAAGGACATATCTTATTAGAGTAATGAGTCTCATGGATAAGAAACGAACATCACTTGGACTAGGAATTGACACATTGTCCATACTCTGAACCAAGTGGGGTATAGTAAGGTGAAAGGATAAATTGCACAAATAATTGTTCTATGGAAGGGTTCGAGTTAGACCACTGACCTTTCCGATCAATTGGGGGTCATGATGTATGGCTAGACACCGCTCTTGACTTGCTCAATATTATATGATAAATTTAGTGGCCAATATAACCAGAAACCTATTAGGTCACACCCATAAAAGAGTGTGATGAAAGAGTAAAATGGGAATTGGATTTGATCCAACTTTAAGAGAGAGAAAATTTGGACTGGATGGTTTTGAGGACATGGAAAAGTTTCCCAGACATAGAAAAATTTTCATGATGCGAAAGGCATCGTGACATAAGATGCTCAATGTGAGTGCAGAAGCAAGCTGGGCTAGCGGTGAGCTGTGGGCCTGCACTGGCCAGCAGGCATATGCGCTATAGGCCTGCACTGCGAGCTACGGGCCTATAATGCATGCTGCGAGCCTGCGCGGCCAGCAGCTTGCCTATTGCGTTCTCCTTGTCCAAATTGGACTCCCTTTTATGTGTCCTACTTGGAATTGGATTCCTTATGCCCTAAGGCAAATATAATACATATAAAAGGGATTTTAAGGCAAAAAGTACAGCAGCCAATATTAGAGAATATTAATTTAGAATTAATTCTCTTTTTCTTCTTCTCTCTTTAGTGTTTAACCATATAGCACTTTAGTTGTTTGTTCACCCATTGCCATAGCCAGTTTCCTTCATCCTCTTCACACGGATATCGATAGAGACATCCAAGTTAGGATGTTAGTGGTTTACTACAATCCAATAAGAAGAAACAAGGTCACAACATGGAGAAGATCAAAAATAAAACAAGGTAATCATCTTCATCCAAATAGTTGTTATATCTGATTTTAATATACATAGGATTATCCATTAGTTCTAGGATTTCTAAATTTTTAAGTTTCCACTGTGTTATGCATGTGATGCATGTTAGAAACCCAACACTATTCCATTGTTCACCTTTTCTAAGATGAAGTGCCTATCAATCTCAACATTTTTTTTTCTATCATGATGCACTAAATTCTTAGCTATACTAATGGTAGATTAACTATCACTAAGCTTTATAAATGCTTTCTTTGATTCAAATCCCAGTTCACTTAGTAATCTCTAAAGCAACATTCCTTCATAAATGCCTAAAACAAGCGCACATTATTCTGACTCTGTACTACTCTATAAAACTACTGAATGTTTCTTGCTTCTCCAAGTAACAAGGTTACCCCAAACATATGAATAGTAACAAAGTAGTTGATCTTCTTTCAGTTAATTCTCCCGCCCAGCTAGCATTAGTGTAGATTTCCACTTCATGGTTCTCATACATTTTGAATAACCAACCTGTGTCCAGGAGTCATTTTCAATTATCTTAATAGACCAAAGGTGCAAATCAACTCCTCAACTATATCCTCTAGTGCAAGTCACACCTAAAACTGTGACTTAGTGCAATTAAGCCCCTGAAGTTTAAACTCAGTGCAATTAAGCCCCTAAAGTTTAAACTCAGTGCAATCAAACCCCTAACATTGACCTCCTTTAGCCACCATTAACCCACTGTCGTTGAGTCAACTTGGTTTCCAAAAATGGCATTGTTTCAGTTTTTTTATTTGTTTTAATTTTCAAAACATTCCAAAACAACATTGTAAAGTAGGCTAAAGGTGCAAATCAGCCGCTCAACTATTGATGCCTTAAAGTTTAAAATCAATGCATTCGGCCCTCAACTATACTCTTCAAAGCGAGTCAACCTCTCAATATTTGACTTAGTGCAATAAGCCCATGAAGTTTAAAACAAGCCTCCATAAAAAAAAATACCTAATGTTGAAATGGTGCCGTTTTAATTAAAAAGGACAAAAAACCTCATTTTGAATCCCCCATTCTTCCACTCTACTCCCATTTTTCATAATCTCACATTTCTTAATCTCTAACTATGATATGCAAAGCTTTCTTATTTGGGACTTAGGGATTTAGAATTCGTAAAGTAAGATTATGATGTCATCTTCTTCAGTCTCAATAAATTGTATTGAAGGGGTTGAAGAAGTTGTAGTGCCATTGTTGTGCTACTGCAATTTCATTGCTCAAAAATAGACTTTATGGATAGAATCGAACCCAAGGTGAAGGTTTTATGGGTGCCAAAACTACAAAGTGTGTTTTTGGGCATTGATATACAATTTTTAGATTTTAATTTATGCTACAACAGTGTGGTTACCTTATACGTATTGTAAAGTTAATAGTGAAAAGTTTTACTGAATTAATCAATCCAAAATGAATTTTATTGTTGGTTTTTGAGCATGAATCACATTCATAAAATGCAATGGAAAATAAAATTTTTCAAAATCCGAATCAAAGGATTTTACTTGTGCCATTAAAACTAATTCAACAAAATCATAGTTAGAAATTATACCTTTAATTTCTTGAACCAATTGTTCAAATTTCCTTCTTTTTGGGTTGTAGCAACACAACAATTAAATCTTACATCGTCTTTAATGATAATCCACGTGGAAATAGAAGAAAGAAACCACAAGGGTGATGGTTTGGACACACAATGTGCTGACATAGTGTATGTTATTTAAGAGAATTTCTAAGAAAATTAACTATTAATTTTCTATGGTGGCTTATAAGTTTTTTTTTTATGAAACATATTATTTATAGATCAAAATAGGTTTAGGGGTCAATTTGGCATTTTATGCCAAAATTGGCCAAAACGCATGCAGCCTGCATGCTGGGCTCGTGGGAGGCCCCCAAGCAATTTTTCTAGTTTTGTTTCCCGTGATCCCATCACAATCCGACCCTAAATAATTATCTCATAATTTTTGATCTCATCTAAGACCATTTGACTCATATTTCACACATCCAATGCATGTGACCCATTAGATTCCCGATTATGTTGGCCACCTGAATTAACAATTAATTCGAGCAAGTCATGAGCAGTATCTAGCAACACATCATGACCCCCAATTGACCAAAAAATCAATAGTTTGACTACGAGCCTTTCTATAGACAATAATATGTGCAATTCGTCTTTTCACCATCCTATATCCCACTCGGTTAAGAGCATGGACTATGTGTCAGCTCCCGCTAGACTAACTACATCACACCTAGCCCAAGTTATGTTAGATCTTGTCCTTGAGACTTATTACTCTATTATACATGTCACTAAAGACAATCTTTAGGGTGTTTCCACTCTAGCCAAAGATTTCATAGTAATGATCTCGACAAAAGGTCATGGGTATACATTCCCTCTATCAAGAGCGGTGAATCCTCTGTTGGCTACCCAATTACCTTCGAATACATTAAGTTGTACCCAATCACCACCCTATGAGTGACCTCTATAAGGCAATAAGAAATAGAGTCAAAGCACATAATCTGTATCCAAGATATCCTTGAGTACCACTAGTCTATGGATACTTGTGTCATTGCTATGATGAGACTATCATTGACATTTGAATAGATGAGACTATCATTAACATTTGAATCGACAATCCATATGATCATCTCATAGTAGGTCATCCAATGTACTTGACTACTCATAGCAAGCATCCACATATTAACTTTGAACATCTCATGTTCACAGCTTATGAGATCTACTGTTGATCCAATCAAGGAGTATAACATGTGCTAGTCTATCCGGATCAACAATGTCCCATCTTGTTGATCCTATGACTAGGGATAATTTAGATACAAACATAATTACACATGATAGGAATCTCATTATCATGATCCCATCATGATTTCCTTCATGCTACGTTTCATATCATGGACTTTCATTAATCAGTTTAAGATCTATATCAATTCATTTGCAAATGAATCCTAATATAATTAAAGAATGCCTTTATGAATGTGTACACTAAGTGCCTGAGGCGATTGCCTTTTGGGCACATCTCTAATAAATGGAAGGGTTCATCATTGACTTGTGAGCTCTAGTGTCAATTAGGGCAATGATTTTAATAGGTTTGGAGTATTTATGGGGAAAAACCAAAATGGGTACAAGAGGTACTAGGTGTGAGGTTTGCGTCGAACAAATAGAAGGGAAAGGTGATAAGGATAGTCGGGTGGATATGGGTTCATCCACAAGGAGAGGAAAAGGGGTAATAGTTAAAAGTACATGAAAGATAATGATCAGGAAAAGTTGGACTGTAGGAAGGCATTTCATCATCGGATTCTGAATGTGAGTCTGAATCTGAAAACTCAGCTGCAAATAAGGCTCTTTCATCATATTCGTCATCCAGATAGAACAAGGATTCAACATCTGCATCTGCAAGATCCACTGGTGAAACTTGGTGGATTTTTTGGATAATTCGGGCTGCCTTTTTTGGCTTGTTGGGACAATTTTTTGCAAAATGTGCTTTCTTACCACAAATATAACAGTGATCACTTTTTTGAATCTTTGTTTCTTTCGTTTGAAGACTTTAAACTTCTTTCTTCTGTGCCTTCGTGGATGAGATACATCTTTACAGCTCCATTTGTGATATCTCTTGTTCTTCTTAGAATGACACACACACTTTGTATCTTTGCATTTGATTTGTAAATCAGGTCGTTTGCATGCCTGCTTCTAAGAAGAATCTTGATCATAGGACATCAATTCCTTGACCATCTTTTGTTGAGCACATATTTTTTCAACTGAAAGCAAAATCCTTTGGTAGATTTCACCAATACTGAGAGAATTCAGATCAACATTCTTTTCACGTAATTGAAACTGAACATGATTGGAAACACTTTCTGGAAAAAGACATCAGAAAGGCTTGCTTCAAATTGGCATCATTGGCTCCTCCAAGTAGATAAAATTTTTTCGTCATTCTCTGGTAGTACTTATCTAGGTCTTTCTTCAATAGAGAGCAACATTTCATTTTGAAGTACTCATCTCTAGCCATATCATCAAATTCAAGAGTACTACTAACAAATTCTTGGTGGAAAGCTGTAAGGATTTCTACAATAATTTGAGCATGATAAAACCTTAACATTGCTACTTGTGGTAGCCTGACAAACCCATCTCTGAGAGTTCCCGTAAATCGGGAAGTGAATTCCAAGACAATTACAGGAAATATGGAATTAGGTCGTCTTTGCTATACTTCAATCCAGGCATAAAATTCTTGGATTTTATCACGCCATTTATGAGGAGGTATATCATCAAAAGTAAACCATGGACCATTGTGCGGCATTGGTGAAACATTAGCTTGTATTCCAGGGTCTGGGGTATGTGCTCCCATGTCTTCATTAGCTAGTTCTTCTGTATGATAAGCAGGTGTTTCTTGATGAGTTGTACCACTCTGTTGGGAGGAAGTTGGGTTGGCCATAAATTGGGTAGAAGGAAAGTGTTTTGGATCAAAGTTATTAATAGGGAAATCAAGCTCAGAATCTGAATTATCCGAACAGGAAAGGTATGGTATGTCTGAAAAGGGATCAGTGAGAGTAGGTAAGGTTTGAAGTGCTTGTTGCTCCAGGAAGGTGGTAATGGGATTTTTAGGGTTAGAAGGTTGAACCATATAAGAAGAGTAGGGGCTTTTTGTGGTGGAGGTGAAGGTTTAGGAATTGGGGGAGTGACAAGAGGTTGTTCAGGGTTTTGGGTAGGGATAGGTTGAGATGATGGAGTGTGGGGCTTAGAGGAAGTACTAGGCTTAGCCTTTGGAATGGGCTTTGGGCCGAGATTAAGTTGTTCTATAAACTGCCTGTGGAATAGCTCTAAAGCAAGGCCTAAACTCTCCATTTCTAGTTTGGAAGTTTGATGAATAGGAGATGGTGTATACAAGGCCTGGTGTGAAGTGGGGGGTTGTAAAGTGATAAACAAACCTATTGGATCAGAAAAGGATGGAGAACTAAGATAGTCGTTTTTAAGATCTTGTTTTAGTGAAGCAATTTCCTTTTCTAACTTCTGCAATTTAATTGCCTTAGCATTAAACGTAGCATCATACATCCTGGTGGATATCATCCTCATCAATTCTTCATTTAGTATCGCCTGCTTTTGTTCCATTTGTGCCAACAATTGGTATAAAGCTTCATACTGGGTAGTTTACTAATTATTCAAAGCAGAAATCTTGCTTGAAACAGTATCAACTTTCTTTTCTAGCCTTTGTAACACTGTGTTCTGAACATGTGCATTCCGTGTCTGCTAGTTTAACACAGATTCTACTGGTGTAATGGGCTTAGGAATTCCTTCAGGAGTGACTACTGGAGATTTGACATATGGGGTAGTTTTGACATGAGAGACAGGGTCTGTATGATCTTGGAGAGGGGGAAATTCATCATTGTAGGAAGATGGAGATGGTGGTTGGTACATAGCAATCATAGGAATAGGTGTAAGTGATGTGACTTTTGGTTTTTGAAGGGACTGATAATATGGTAAGGGTGCAGGTGGTGGTGATGAAGAAAAATCATCACCCTATGAGGGTGGAGGTGATGAATTAGTGGAAGGATTGGAATAGTAAGAAGGGGGAGAATAGGATACTATGTAGTCATATTTGCCTGAGAGTTGCCCCAACAACCCAACATAGGGGTCTCCTTCATCATGTTTAGCAAAGAACTTTTGGTCAGAAGAACACCGATTTTTCTTTTTAGCTTTCTGAGATGATCTGTTCCAGTGCTCACTTTCTTCATCTGCAACATGATCTGCATAACAATCATCACAATCAGAAACATCAAAGTATTTGTGATCTCCAATGTGAGACTAGTAGATAGGCTGTACCGTAGTTGAGAAAGCAACAACAGGAATTTCTTCCTGTAGAGAAACAAGCTGCATCATAAATTGAGTAGAAAACTCAACTAGCATTGTAGCTTGGGATTCATTTTCATCAGGAGAGAAAAATTGTGTTTCCACAGTGCCATCTTTGTGCTTGATAAAAAGCGGTTTGGTTAAACTAACGGGCTGACTCCTTTGATGGAGAAGCTCAAAATTAGTTAACCAAGATTAAGGGAAGATCTGAAGAAGATCTTGTTTTTGGAGCTGTTTCGGAATCTGGACCACCTTGGGAACCTGAGTTGAGTCAACGGTAATGCTCAAAGCATCATCAGAAGTAGGAATACAGAGATCCATAGCATGGTTCTGGACTCTGTAAATCATTAGGTAATGAAGTGTAGCAATATCTATAGTAGCCACGTTTTGTACTCCAGTAATTTGAATTTGCACCTTCAAAGTATTAAAAGTATGAGGATCCCGAAGCCTCATATTAAAATTAGGATAAAAGGTACAAAGAACTATTCCTGCATTTAGAGTAGTCTGAATGGTTCCTATTACAGCATGTTGGTACTCTAAAAATCTTGTGTCCAAAAGGGCTATCCTGGCCACAATTGGTAACCCTTTTCTGCCATGGTAAGTGAAAGCAAGCCGAATGGCTCCAAAATGAATATGAGTGTATCTATTATGTTGCCATTGAGCAGGAAACTTAGCAGGAATCTCCAAAGTGATGAATTGTTCTTCTCTTGTTCCTCGAATAGGACAGTGATCAAAGGAGGAAGACTGTACATATTCTTTGACAGAGGAAGGTTTCTGATGAATCAAGGATTTAATGGAAGTGGTAAAAGAAGATTTATGTTTTTGGAAGGCATGATAAGGGTTGAGAAGGGGAATATTAGTTTCTTGGACTCTTTGATCTTCAAAAAGAAAAGAGAGTTCATAAAGATGATTGAACCGAGACGAAGTTGAAGGTTGTAGAGTGATAGAAGTAGAAGAATCAGAACGAGATAACTTTGCATCAGCCATGATTATCGAGTGAACTCCTCTTCACCATTTAATAAACCAATAACAAACAATCTATTGGCTCTGATACCAATAGGGGGGACAAAGACTTAACGAACCAGAAGATACAATCAACACAAGGCTCAACACAACGCTTAACTCAACCAAGGAACCACTCGCTGATTAATACCAAATGATACTTCAAATCTTCAAAATACTGGTAGGACATTAATGATCGTAGATTGCTAGTTATGGTTTAAGAAATGAGAAGAAGAAGAGAGAATTTAAGCAAACATTATATATTGCACTCAATAAGTTTTACAAAGGATGGGTTTTTGTTCTTTTTTCATTCTGCCTTCTCCATAACTAAGAGGAGGTTTATGTAGTAGTAAAGGCAAGTGACATATGTGTCACTGCTTACGTAAAGATAAGATGCTTAAACAGTACTTAAACGATAACATGATCTGCATAACAATCATCATAGTCACAAACATCAAAGTATTTGTAATCTCCACTGTGAGACTGGTAGATGAGCTGTGCAATAGTTGAGAAAGCAACAATAGGAGTTTCTTCCTCTAGAGAAATAGGCTGCATCATAAATTGAGTAGAAAACACAACTGGCAGTGTAGCTTGGGATTCATTTTCATTAGTAGAGAAAAATTGTGTTTCCACAGTGCCATCTTTGTGCTTGATAAAAAGTGGTTTGGTTAAACTAACGGGCTGACTCCTTTGATAGAGAAGCTCATAATTAGTTAACCAAGATTGAGGGAAGATCTGAAGAAGATCTTGTTTTTGGAGCTGTTTCGGAATTTGGACCACCTTGGGAACCTGAGTTGAGTCAACGGTAATGCTCAAAGCATCATCAGAAGTAGGAATACAGAGATCCATAGCATGGTTCTAGACTCTGTAAATCATCTGGTAATGAAGTGTAGCAATATCTGTAGTAGCCACATTTTGTACTCCAGTAATTTGAATTTGCACCTTCAAAGTATTAAAAGTATGAGGATCCCGAAGCCTCATATTGAAATTAGGATAAAAGGTACAAAGAATTGTTCCTGCATTTAGAGTAGTCTGAATGGTTCCTATTACAGCATGTTAGTACTCTAAAAATCTTGTATCCAAAAGGGCTATCCTAGCCACAACTGGTAACCCTTTTCTGCCATGGTAAGTGATCAAAGGAGGAAGATTGTACATATTCTTTGACATAGTAAGGTTTCTGACGAATCAGGGATTTAATGGAAGTGGTAAAAGAAGATTTGTGTTTTTGGAAGGTATGATAAGGGTTGAGAAGGGGAATATTAGTTTCTTGGACTCTTTGATCTTCAGAAAGAAAAGAGAGTTCATAAAGATGATTGAACCGAGATGAAGTTGAAGGTTGTAGAGTGATAGAAGTAGAAGAATTAGAACGAGATAACTTTGCATCAGCCATGATTATCGAGTGAAATCCTCTTCACCATTTAATAAACCAATAACAAACAATCTATTGGCTCGGAGGACAGATATAAAACAGCATTTTGCATCCCTAATCACCATTATGAATGGACAGTCATGCCATTTGGTCTCAAGGTTGCACCCTCATTATTCCAGAAGGCTATGATTCACATTTATGAACCACTGCTACATACAACCTTAATCTATATTGATGATATCCTTCTTCTTGGAAGCAGGCATGCAAACGACCTGATTTGCAAATCAAATGCAAAGATACAAAGTGTGTGTGTCATTCTAAGAAGACCAAGAGATATCACAAATGGAGCTCTAAAGATGTATCTCATCCACGAAGGCACAGAAGAAAGAAGTTTAACAATAGGGGGGATGAAGACTTAACAAACCAGAAGATACAATCAACATAAGGCTCAACACACCACTTAACTCAAGTAAGGAACCACTCGCTGATTAATACCAAATGATACTTCAAATCTTCAAAATACTGGTAGGACATTAACGATCGTAGATTGCTAGTTATGGTTTAAGAAATGAGAAGAAGAAGAGAGAATTTAAGCAAACATTATATATTGCACTCAATAAGTTTTACAAAGGGTGAGCTTTTGTTCTTTTTTTATTCTGCCTTCTCCATAACTAAGAGGAGGTTTATATAGAAGTAAAGGCAAGTGACACATGCGTCACTGCTTACATAAAGATAAGATGCTTAAACAGCAACATGATAAAAAACAAAACCATAAAGTAATCCACACATTGTTCAGCTAGTACAACAGTAGCTGAATTATTTATGAAAGCATATTAGGTGGCCGACAAACTGAGTGGGCATCATTACTTTGGTGACAGGTTGAAATCTTCAAGTGTGGGTGCTGGATCTGGCTGGGGCCAGTCATCGAGATCATCAGGTTCATCAGTACCTGGTGGAGGAAGATTCTCAAAATAGGTGGGATTGTCATGATAAGTGCTGGGCCTATGGACTTGTTGGGCCTGGGCTGGATTAGGCTACACCGCCTCTTCTTCTTGTGAATCTGGTTCAAAGAAGTGATCTTCATCTTCATCACGGAGTCTGGGCTTGAGAGTAGGAGGCCAAGGGACCATCTTAATACTTTTGCAAGGATCTAGTCCAAGTGAAGTGAAACTTGGCAATGGAAGATCAAAATAATTATTCCTTTTGCAAAGCTCCAAATGCAATACTGATCTAACTCCATCAAGACTCATAAGGTCCTCATGACATACAACTTTCCATAACTGGGAGTGACCAATAGCTACAACCGTAGTTGTTCCAACTATGTGTGTATAAGGATAGTGGAATATGAAAATTCCAATAATATCATCAGGAACTTTTGGGGTTGAGTTATCTGCAATAACCTTGGCAATCAGTTTCTTCTAGTAGCTTAATGGTTGATACCATGTGAGAAACTTGACTTATGGTGATTGAAGGTTGTCCTTATTGATGATGAACGGGAGGAATGGAATTAGTGGAATCTGTACTGCATGATGATATAGGGTTGATTGGCACCATAGATACCATAACTGCTCCGGAAATGTCCTTTCTGAACAAAGCTTGTAGACAATAATCCAGGGGTATTCCGCAGGAAAATAGATCATTTTTCTGGGAAGTTCTAACTTGTTTTGAAACAACATTAGGTAGGTGAAAAACATGTTCTGAGTAAAGCTCCTGGTGGGTTTGAGATCAGGTCCTTTGGGACAGTTTGGAGGAAAGTCGGAAAGGTTGAGGACTGGTGTATTTTGAGAACTTGAAGCCATGAGAACAAGAGGGATTTCTGAGGAAGATAAAATGAGATCTGTTTGCAAATTCTGAGGTCTAGATAAAAAATCTAGGATAAGGTTTTTGTCTCCTTTTATATACTGGACTTCGAAACTGTAGCGACTAAACCATTCCTTCCATCTGAGTAGTTGGGGGTGAGGAATAGTCTTCTGCTTCAAATTGAGCATACATGGAAAGGAGGAACAGTCTATGACAACTATGAAGTGGTGTCCAATCAAATGAAACTCAAACTTTTTGATACCATATTTCACGGCTAAGATCTCTTTGAACGTTGAGTGGTAGTGAAGTTCACTTTCCTTGAAATGACCACTTGCATATCCACAAACTTCCTTTTTATCTCCAAGCTGTTCAAAAAGTATAGCGCCCCAATGCTCATCAAATGCATCTGTCTGTAACAGTCGTTGTCCTGTGGAGGGAATTTGTAAGTGGGGTAAGCTTTGAGTGATAGACTTGATTTTTTGAATTGACTTGGTATGGACATCTGACCAAGGTGGAGGCTTCTTTTTCAAAAGCTGGTATAGTGGTTTTACCAACTTACTGTACTGTGAAATGAACTGTCGGATGTAATTTGCAATACCAAGGAACTGTTGAATTTGTTTGACTGTCAAATATTCATCAGGGAACTTTAACAATTCTTGGGCCAGATGGGGCTGAGGCCTGTAGGTTCCATTAGAAAATTGCATTCCTAGAAAATCAATTGTGGTCTAGGCCAGTTGCATTTTTTATGGGCTTAACATCACTCCATGGGCTTTTGTCAATTCTATGAACTTCTTAAACGTATCATGATGAGAAGCAATATCTAGGCTGAACAGAAGGATATCATCAATATAGATTAAGGCTGTATGTAGTAGTGGTTCATAAATTTGAATCATAGCCTTCTGGAATAATGAGGGTGCAACCTTGAGGCCAAATGGCATGACCGTCCATTCATAATGGTGATTAGGGATGCAAAATGCTCTTTTATATCTGTCCTCCGGTACAATACCCAACTGCCAGAAGCCTGCTTTCAAGTCGAACTTTGAGAACACCTTTGCTAAAGCCATAAAGGGAAACATTGAGTCTATTCATGGTAATGGGTATTTGTCATCTTTCAAGAACTGATTAAGTGGCTTGTAGTCAATGACAAGTCTCTTTTTTCCACGAATATGTTTTGACTGCTTATTCACATAAAATGCATGCCCAGTTGGATTTTGTAAGCTGAATGAGACCCTCCGCCATTAACTGTGAACATTCTTGGACTGCAAGTTGCATATCTGCCGGAGTCATTCCTGGATGTGAGGCTTTAGTGGGATTACGGTCTTCTGGATTTTTGAAAGGAAAAGTGATAAAAAAGTCTGAGCAGATCCAAAGAGGGGATTGGTGTTTCTGCATAAACTCAGTATGAGAGAGGGCACAACATGAATTTTGAAGGTCTTGAATTAGATCAGGGGACAAAGAAAGAGGGTCCTGAGAGGGTTGTAAGGAAAACAAGGAAGGTATAGTGGTAAAAGGTAACAACTGGTGTTTGTATTGTAATCCGGTGGGTAAGATGGATAACTAGGCAAGTTTGAAATAGATATAAAATCCGAGAACCAGATCTTTATCAGGAAGATTCGATCTAAGAATATGAGTCCAGGTATAAAGATCAAGGAAAATTTGCAATTTAATTGGGTGTCGGGTTTTAAGGGTAGTGGTGAAAATTTTACCATCAGCTACTTGAAAATGTTGATCATGTTAGATCCAATATCTGTCTAGTAAAATGGAAGGGTTCATCATTGACTTGTGAGCTCCAGTGTCAATGAGAGCAATGATTTTAATAGGTTTGGAGTATTTATAGGGAAAAACCAAAATGGGTACAAGAGGTACTGGGTGTGAGGTTTGGGTCAAACAAATAGAAGGAAAAGGTGATAAGGTTAGTCGGGTGGATATGGGTTCATCCGGAAGGAGAGGAAAAGAGGTAATAGTTAAAATAGGTGAAAGATAGTGATCAGGAAAAGTTGGACTATAGGAAGGCATTTCATCATCGGATTCTAAATGTGAGTCTGAATCTGAAAACTCAGCTGCAAATAAGGCTCTTTCATCAGATTCGTCATCCAGAGAGAACAAGGATTCAACATCTGCATCTGCAAGATCCACTGGTGAAACTTGGTGGATTTTTTGGATAATTCAGGCTGCCTTTTTTGGCTTGTTGGGACAATTTTTTGCAAAATGTCCTTTCTTGCCACAAACATAACAGCGATCACCTTTTTTGAATCTTTGTTTCTTTCGTTTGAAGAATTTAAACTTCTTTCTTCTGTGCCTTCGTGGATGAGATACATCTTTACAGCTCCATTTGTGATATCTCTTGGTCTTCTTAGAATGACACACACACTTTGTATCTTTGCATTTGATTTGTAAATCAGGTCGTTTGCATGCCTGCTTCCAAGAAGAATCTTGATCATAGGACATCAATTCCATGACCATCTTCTGTTGAGCACATATTTTTTCAACTGAAAGAAAAATCCTTTGGTAGATTTCACCAATATTGAGAGAATTCAGATCAACATTCTTTTCACGTAATTGAAACTGAACATGATTGGAAACACTTTCTGGAAAAAGACATCAGAAAGGCTTGTTTCAAATTGGCATCATTGGCTCCTCTAAGTAGATAAAATTTTTTTGTCATTCTCTAGTAGTGCTTATCTAGGTCTTTCTTCAATAGAGAGCAACATTTCATTTTGAAGTACTCATCTCTAGCCATATCATCAAATTCAAGAGTACAGCCAACAAATTCTTGGTGGAGAGTTGTAAGGATTTCTGCAATAGTTTGAGCATGATAAAACCTTAACATGATAAAATTTCTTTCTGAAGATCAAAGAGTCCAAGAAACTAATATTCCCCAAGGAGATGCTTTCCCATGGGCATTGAGATATTGGTAGAGGTTGTAATAATCCTGCCGATTTCTGTTTCTCTACTTTGTCTTGTTGGCAAACTAGGTAAGTTTTTGTATATTCTTGCACATCTTCCTCCATCTAGGGCCAAAAATAATTTTGTTATAAGAGTGTGAAAGTACAGTGCCACCCCGAATGACCTGCCTATAATGTATCATATCACTCTTACAGCAGTAGTTTCCGCAATTGTCCCGCTTTTGGCACATATAACCGTTACTTTCTTGTCCACAACAAATCATCTTCCCACTAGAATTTCCTAGTCTTTCCTTGTTTGGCCAACTCTACCAATGCCATGGCTTGTGGGTCTTTGTCAAGATTGAGTTTGATTTGGTCTCTCAACGAAGTGGTAACTTGGCTCCTTAAGAGATGGGCTAATAGGATTACCAATGCTAATTCCACTTTTCTGCTCAGTGTATCTGCCACTCGGTTGGACCTTCCTATCTTATATTCGAATACCAGGTCAAACTAGGCCAGAAACTCTTGCCACCTAGCTTGCTTTGAAGTTAATTTGGGCAATGTTAGGAAATAGCTAACTGTGGTATTGTCAGTCTTAACTACAAACTTGGACCCCCAACAAGTAACGTCTCCACAACCAAAGACAATAAATTACAGCTAATAACTCCTTTTCTTGTGCTGTATACTACCGCTCCGTGTCATTTAACTTCCTACTCTCGAAGGAAACAGGGTGATTCTCTTGCATCAAAACTCCCCCTAATACAAACTCTGAGGCATCTATTTGTTCCTCAAAAGGTTTTATCATATCAAGGAGGCCTAGCACTAGTTTTTGTTGCAGTCTCTACTTTAGATTCTCAAATGCATCATGATATTCTTGAGTCCATTGCTATTGGTTTCCCTTGTTCAACAACTCTGTGAGGGGCAAGATTTGTTGAGAATAATCTTATAAAAATCGTTTGTAGTAGTTGGCAAGTCCCAAGAATGATCTAAGCTCTGTCAAACAAGTTGGAGTCTTCCAGCTCTGAATTGCCTCTATCTTGGCCTTGTCCATACAGATTTAGCCTTGTTCCACCATATGGCCCAAGAACTTGATGCTGCATTTTCCGAAGGCACATTTCTCCCGCTTGAGAAAAAGTTGATTCACCTTGAGCTTGTTGAAAACTAGGCGTAAGTGCTCTCGATGTTCTTTTAAGGTGGCATTGTAAACCACAATATCATCTAGGTACACCACTACGAACTTGTCCAAGTATTCGTGGACAAACTTATTCATGAGAGTACAAAAAGTAGCAGGAGAATTTGTTAGTCCAAAAGGCATAGCAAGAAATTCAAATGCGTCATACCAGGTAACACAGGTGGTTTTTGGTTTATCCCCTTCCTTGATGCAAACTTGATAATAGCCTGACCGTAAATCAAGTTTTGTGAAATATTAGGCCTGACTCAATTGATCGAACAAGTCAGCAATGAGGGGAATTGGGTACTTGTTCCTTACTATCACCTTGTTGAGAGCTCTATAGTCAACATACAATCTCAAGCTCCCATCTTGTTTCTTTTGGAACAACACCAAAGCCTTAAAAGGAGCCCTTGAAGGATGAATGAATCCTACCTCAAGTAGCTCATCTAACTGTTTCTGTAACTCAGCTAATTCAAGAGGAGCCATTCTATATGGGGCTCTAGTAGGCAGCTTTCCCCTTGGAAACAGCTCAATCTCATGATCTACCTCTCTTCGTGGGGGCAAGGTGTTAGGCAATTTCTCTGGCATGATATCGGCATATTCCCTTAATACTGGCTCAATTTGTTTAGGAACTCTCGCATCCACTTCTGGTATATTTTGCATAAAACTTGCAACTAGAAGCATTGTGCTCATCTTGTTGTCCTTCTCAACCACACTCATTCTGCATAAGTGGCAAAGATAACGAGGATGAAAAATTACTTCTTCAACTATAACAAGGAACTCAAGATCAAAAATAAAAGCATATGTTTAGGAACAACCCCATATTAGCTAAGATATAGGATGCTAGTGAAACAATATTCATTTTGGAAAAAAAATGAAGTAAGAATTAAATGGTTAATTGCAAATACAACTATATAGAAAGTCTTAATGAACTTGACATTACTTGAAAGGCAATTCCATACATATAAGCCTAGCAACAAACATAAGTTGTTGGCCTAAGTATGAATGATTTTGATCATGTATTACATACATATAATGCAGCGGAAAATAAAAATTTTCAAAACCCGAATCAAAGGATTTTCATGTGCCAATTAAAACTAATTTAACCAAAGAAAATTCAGAATTTATACCTTTATAATTTCTTGATTTTTCTTCAACTTCTCACCT
>CATIWF010033863.1:0-24147 GCA_949630135.1 Balakata baccata
CAAAGAAAATTCAGAATTTATACCTTTATAATTTCTTGATTTTTCTTCAACTTCTCACCTTGTTGGGTTGTAGCAAACCACAACAATCCAATCTAGGATTGTCTCTAACAATATCCACGCAAAGATGAGAGGATGAAACCACTAAGGAGATGGCTTGAACATACCTCAAAGTGCTAGCAATGGTGTATGTTCATATGAGAAGAAAATTAAACTCTTTAATTTTCTTGTTGTCTCTAAAAATTTTTCTTCTCCAAAAAAATTTTTCTTGTCTATTTTCTGTCTTTGGGGTCTTTTAGATGCAAAAGAAAATCAGAAAAGTAGATCAAAATTGGGAAGAGGAGAAAATGAAGGGACATGAATAGTGTCATGGCCATTTTGGCCATTTATAGTGTGATTAGGGTGATTGTCGTGCTACCGCGCGCTAGCCTGGGCCTGTTGAGCAGGCTCAGCTGGCCTACTTGGCAGGCCAAGGCTAGTAGGCCCACACGGGCCCTTTAACCCTCCGAGCGATTTTTCCCCGCGATCTTATCGCGAACCGACTTAAAATAATTTTCTCATATTTTGGATCTCATCCTAAGCCAGTTTGCTCATTCTTTACATCTCCAAATTGTGTGACCCATTAGGTTCTCGGTTATGTTGGCAACTTAGATTATCAAATAATTTAAGCAAATCATGAGCGGTATCTAGCAACACATCGTGATCCCCAATTGACCGAAAAGTCAGTGGTTTGACTATGAACCTTTCCATAGACAACAATATGTGCAACTCGTCCTTTCACCATTCTGTACCACACTCGGTTCAGAGCATGGACTATGTATCAGCTCCCGCTAGACTGACTACGTCACATCTAGCCCAAGTGATTTTAGATCTTGTCACTGAGACTCATTACTCAATTAGACATGTCACTGAAGACCATCTTCATGACAGTTCCACTTTGGCTAGAGATTCCCGAGTAATGAACCCAACAAGAGGCCGTGGTTATACTCTCCCTCTATCAGGAGCGGTGAATCCTTCGAATACCTCAAGCTGCACCCAATCACCCCCCTATGAGCGACCTCTATGAGGCAACAAGGAATGGAGTCAAACCACAGAATCAGTATCCAAGATATCCTTGAGTACCTCAAGTCTAAGGATATATGCACCATTGCTATGATGAGACTATCATTGACATTTGAATAGATAATCCATATGATTGTCTCATAGTAGGTCATCTAATGTACTTGACCACTCTTAGCAAGCATCCACATGTTAACTTTGAACATCTCATGCTCATAGCTTATGAGATCCACTGCTTGATCCAATCAAGGAGTATAACATGTGCTAGTCTATCTGGATCAACAATGTCCCGTTTTGTTGATCCTATGACTAGGGATAATTTAGATACTAACATAATTACACATGATAGGAATCTCATTATCATGATCCCATCATGATTTCCTTCATGCTGTATTTCATATCATGGACTTGCATTAATCAGTTTAAGATCTATATCAATTCATATGCAAATGAATACTAATATAATGAAAGAATGCCTTTATGAATATGTACACTAAGTGCTTAAGGCGATTTCCTTTTGGGCACATCTCTAACAAATATCTCATTATCCCTAAGATAATCCTGAAACTCTTGGCTTAAGTATTCACCACCTTGATCTAATCTAAGTGTTTAAATACTCTTGCCAAGTTGTATCTCTACTTCATTTCTAAATTCCTTAAACTTTTCAAAGGCTTCAGATTTAGGTGAATTACACCGGCAGTACCCCACCTATATAAATTGTAACAATTCAGTATCTCAAAAAATTAGTTGTAATATAAAATTGCAGGTCCCAAAATAGCTCCAGGGGGGGGGGGGAGGGGGGTGTAAATTGAGATTTTAGGAAATTAATAAACTTTTAAAATAGACCCACGTTTTTAGGTAAGTTGGTAGTATTCTAGTGAAATATAATAGATTACCGGAGTAGAAGATGAAACTTCAGGTTATCAAAAACGAATTTTAAAATTGAATATGTTAACTAGCCTTAGTTAGTCTTTTGATTTGACAAACTATCACTTTTGGCAAAAACTAAAAGCTCAAATTTATTTTTAAATCAAAACCAAAGGATATTTCAAACTCCATTCAACTAAAATCTGATATGAAGAATTTAAAATAACAATTTTGCAGCAATATAAAATAGAGATAAAATGAAAGAGCTTGACATAATGACTTATAGTAGTTCGACTATTCTTAGCCTACATCTACTCCTCAAGATTCAACCTTGAGAGTTTCACTCCACTAGTAACTCTTTTCAAGGGCAAGAGTCACAAGCCAATTACAAGCTTAAACAGAGGCAAACCTAAGCTCACCCTTACAACCACAAGTTTTTATAAAGTAAAACTTGACAAACACTTGATTAGCTTAATACCCAAGGTGCTAATCAACCTTAAAATAAGTTTTAAAGCTCTACTTGAAAACTTACAGTACAATCACACCTCAATTAATTTTGAATTTGAAGATTACAAATGAAACTAAGAGCCAAAGCAAGTAGAATGACAAGTGAAGCTCAAGCGGAAGGAAAAGGTATTTCAGAAATGAAGAATGAATTTCTTAGATTAATTTCTTGTTTTCCAACTACCAAAATATTATTTCAACATGTTTATATAGTTTTTGATTTAAAAACTAGCCAGTAAAGATAGGAAATAACTTTTCCAAAATTATCTATTATTTTGTCTTTTAGTTAAAACTGTCAGTATACATTTAGCACACTATTAGAATACGAAGTTTCTAGTTGTATTAAAAATCATTTTAACTTTATAAAACTCAAGCTTCATTTTTGTCACTTACCACAATGGCTTTACAAAATAATCCTAATACATCTTGTTGCTGTCCACATGCTCCTTATTCTTGAATGACATTTATCTTTAATCCATTTGCAATTTTAATTCTGAAATTAAGACAATAATATACTAAATTATAACAACATGGTTTTATAATTATCAAAACTTTGAGATTGCAGCCTTTGAGTTAACAAAAATTACCTCAATTTTTATTTTATAGCTAAAATAACATTTGAAATACTGAATTGTTATAATTTATATAGCTGGAATATTGTCGGTGTAATTCACCCCCCTTCAGATTTGTATCTCATAAGATACAAGTACCCATATCATAAGTAATCATCGATAAAAGTAATGAAGTAGATAAAATCATATCTGGTATGCATGGACATTGGTCTAAATATATCTAAATGTATTAGTTCCAACTGTCCTTTAACACGTTCACCTTTTCCACTAAAAGGTAACTTTGTCATCTTGCCTAATAAGCAAGATTCACATGTGTCATATGATTCATAATCAAATAACCCTAAACTACCACCCTTGTGTAGCTTAGTCATGCACCTCTTACTAATATGGCTAAGGCGACAATGCCATAAATAAGATGATTTTATATTATCTTGTTTTAATTTCTTATTATTGTCATTTATATTAAGAATTGGACTTGACATATCCAATATGTAAATTCCATTGCATAATGTGGCAGATGCATAAAAAATACCATTCAACATTATAGATGAACTATTGTTACCAAATATTAAATGAAAACCATTCTTATTCAAAATAGAAACAAAAATAATATTCTTTGTCGAAACAGGAACAAAATAAAAATTATCCAATTCTAATACAAATCCACTAGGGAGGGTCAATAAATAAGTTCCTACAGCTAATGCAATAACTCTTGCTCTATTTCCAACACGCAGGCCTGACTCTCCCTTACTGAGTTGCCCACTGTTGATTAGGTATTGCATATCAGTATATATGTGTGAGCTACAATGGGTATCTAATACGTATATGTTATTATCAGAAATAATATTTATTTCAATGGAATAAATACTTGAAGTAGACGGGGCATTAGATGTCTTCTTCTTCAATGACTCTAAGTAGGCCTTACAGTTCCTCTTTTAGTGGTCATCCTTGCCACAATGGAAGCAAGTCCCCTTAAGTGCAGTCTATTTAGCCCTTTTCTTCACCACACTTCCCTTTGGCTTTGTGGATTTCTTCTTTTTCTTGTTCCTTTTTATAGAACCTAAAGAGTCCACCAACATCACAGCCTTACTATCCATCTTAATAAAAGGCTCAGCTATTTTGAGCAGATTGATCAGCTTGGGTATTCTGGATGAAATCGTGTTCATCTTATAGTTAAGCACAAATTATGCATAACCATTGGGCAAACTTGTAAGAATTAAGTCCACACTTAATTAATTATCCATCACAAAACTCAATTGGCTTAATCTTTTGATGTGGTCATTCATCTTCAATGCATGTTGCATTAGAGATATCCCCTCAATCATCTTGGAGTGGAAAAGCAACTTTGAGACTTTGAACCACCAATATCTCTAAGAATGACCTTGGGTTTGCTCAATAAGCCACTTTAGGTTAACTGATAGGTATCTGATTCATATCAATTGCATTCTTATGCAACTATTGAATATAATGCTATCAACTGATTAATATGTGCACACTCATTGAGCTATCAACTCTTGATACGTGTACATCTCATGTACATTACCCAACTTTGCCTCTATCCACATTGACCTTAGGTTTGCCCAACAAACCAATGTGTCTAGTTAAAACCAGCATATTAATCGTGAAATCTTATTTCATGCTTTAAACATATTCTTGTAGAGTGGGCTTGGATTTGCTCAACAACCCAAACTTTAAAAGAACTTTGGTTCTTACCATACTAATGGAACACATTAGTTTTAATGTTGTTTTAGCAAGGAATTTGCTTTTAATTTAGTCTCATCATACATTGCATGCTTTCATACATCCATTTGTCACTATAGACATACATAGCTTGTAACATCCTCCCATATATTAGGAATATTTCCCATAATATATAGGAAGTGCCATAGACTGGGTAGTTATAACCTATCCAAATTTTTATCTTTTTTTTATATAAAATCATCATATTCTATATATGTATATTCGATTAGACTTGCTTGTCTAACTTATTGAATATATCTTGTACTACCTATCACTAGTTCATATTTACCTGTTCAATCATAGTCTATATTCCAGGTTGGTCCTATAAGGTCTTCATCTCATGCATCTCAACTATGTCTAGTTGAGTCATATCTTTTCTTTTTCCTTTTCTTTCCCTTGTTTTTTTCTTCTTACTTTACATCATATTACATGATTACAAGATAACAAACATAATTAATTACATCTCCATATATGAATGCTAAAAAAATAAATGCATGCTATGAGTATATTTGCCTTAAATCCGATCTACACAATCTCCTCTTGGCATGGGCTTTGGCACCTCTGATATCAACTGCTACAACAATAATGTACTGGATCCATGACCTGCGTGCATAAGAAAACATGCAAAGCTACTCATAGCGTAGTAATACGCATATGCATATCAAATTCCATATGCAGTCATATAATTTATGGCATGTATAATTGGTATCGCAATCATTTTCAAAGCATATAATCACAACAATGTCAAGGCATTAATTCAATACTCATGTAAAAGTCACATATTTAATCAATGCCTTACACATACATGCTTATCTGATTCATAGATCATAGGTTTTTTCTTTATTTTAATATTCTAATATTTCACAATCATGTACATTTAGAATCCCGGTATAATTATTTCAAGTTAAACCGCTCAACGGTTCTTTAATATCTCAATTACTAATCAACGCATTGACCTCTCAGAGGCTCAAGCATATATCAGATATAGATGGGAGCTGAACCCCCAAAAATTTAAGCCTTTATTTTAAAAACTGGCAATTGAGTTGGCCACTTGTTCTTCTCATCTATTATTTACACATCTTATTCATATATCATTATTCAATACATACAAAGCATGTGTGCATTCAAAATGCATATTTCATAAAAGAATAACATATCATATTCATATTACTTTTCTTATTTTATTGCTTGTGCAATCAACAAATTCCCATGTTCCATTTTCTTATTTAAGTAAATAGTCCAAACCTCATTCCTATACTGATTAGATACAGGGTCTGAAGTAGGAGCACTTATACCTATGCTTAAGTCACCCCACTCACCAAAATCTTAAGTTAAGAGGGCTCTCCGAGCTTAACATAATTTGACTAAGTATAATATCATATATCTATGAGTATCGGGAACATGAGCGCTCATACTTAAGCGTAAGCTTCCTAATCATCACTCATATACTCATCGATACGTACTGCTTATCCCCTTAATAGTACACCATCTACCCTAAAGTAGTCATCGGGTAGAGAAATGGGCGTTTATCACCTCGTATCTTTTCATATTCATCTCAATCTTATATCTTTCAATCAATATGCGTAGAATATAATCATAGTCTCAAAGCATATTTAAGTTCACAAATATGTTTTCTTATTGTATAACATCATATATTATCATATCAAAGTATTCTGGCATGTTACAAGCATGTTTATATATCATTTAACAACTCATAACTTTGTTACGAATAGTGTATTCATGGCCATAACACATTGGTCTGGATGTGAAGCTTGGTTGAGAAAAACACTACTTCAACTTTCATGGTCATGACAAAATTTAGCTTGGTTGTGAAAGGAGTTGTCCCTATTTCTAAAATAAAAGATTCAACATCTTTTTCATGTATATCATATGCATAAGCTATATGGTGTTCCAATTGTCACCCAACCTATCAACACTTATAATAAATCATATTAAAAGATGCTTCGATTATTCATGAATTTGCCCCATTTCGAGGGACATATAACATATTTTAAACATGCAAGCTTACATCTCACTTTATATAACATGCCAAGGTTTACAATTCACCATATAAGACACTAAGGCTAATCAAGCATAGCTATTCCTTGATCACATAAATAAATTTAAGTTCCATATTTCCTTTATTTCATTCTAGATGCCCTTATTGATAATAACTTTTGTACCTAGAATGCTAGGTCATATTTGTAACATTCATTTGATTAACACATATCATCCAATTTCCATAGCCATTACTTAGTAATTTCCGTATTACCATATTTCCATTAATCATATATATATATATATTGCTATTATTCTTTCTTTGGTCTCAACCAATGTCATTTATTGTTCATATATATTACTTAACATGCTATTAGGCCTTTAAGCAACTTAGCTCATTACCAATTAATCATAATTACAGTCAATTATAACCACACCATCATCAATTATTTATTGATGGGGTCACACTCATATGTTTACTTGTTATGGGTGCCTTTAGCACACTGAAACCACACTCTTTAATCAACTTAAACTATATTTTCTTTCCTTCATGTATCATTCATAGCCTATTAGTATAAGTAACCTATTACATATTTCCATTTCCATCTTGGTTACCACTTACTTCTAATTAACATGTCAACTATCACATTTTCATGTCATTCAACAAGTTAAAGGTGCATATGTGCATTTACCTCCTATGGAGCTAGCTCAAAATTCAAGTGTTAAGCTTGCTTAGCCCCCTTAGTGGAGAATTCTACTTTCTAAATGTATCTCCTATACATAATCACAACTATTTCTCATTAACATAAGCTATATATTAACATCTATAGCTACATAAAGCCATATACTCTAACCCCAACTCAAAGACCATCAAGCTAGGTTCTTTCTTAGTTAAATCCATCTAAAAACATGTAAATCAACTCAATCTAGCCTTAAGGAAAGTTTTCCCCAAATAATACTTTAGGTTCCACATCAAACTTGCCCATCTACAAATGCGTTTCTACCCAATTCGATTAAAACACATCAATCAACCACAAACTTGTTAAGAGAGGGGAAGGGGGGCATGAAATCTTACCTAAAGAAGAAATCAAGATTGATTTGGATGGGAGACTCGAGCTCCCTCAAGCTCCACTCTTTCTCTCTCCAACTTCATCTTCTTACTTAGTAAATCTCCCAAATTCATTCTTGATTCCTGATCTTGAGTGGTAGATCTTATGTTTTGGTAGCTTAGAATTCATCAAAATCATAAGGGATATGAGTTCTCAAAGGATTTGGGGTGTGGCTAGGATTTTTTAGTCTTTAGGGGTGGGTTAAAATGAATAAAGCGAAGTTGAAATTCATTTATACTAAACCATTCATGGCCATAGTCATGGTCGTGACACATTTTCCCAATTGGCCAAGAACACGGTGTCTATGGCTGTGATACCTTTTTGTCACGAGTGTGAACCCTCTGTATTTTCATTTTTCTTTGTTATTTCAATTCCTTTCAAGGCCTAAAATCCAAATCCAACTATACACCCCTGTATACCCTATCAAAACCTCAAAATACCTCTGATACATCATCAATTTGTCATTGATTCATCTTATAACTCATTTGTATCATCTTAAATCAAATTCATATACTCTTAACATGTCAAATATGCTATGTTATGACTAAGCCCTACTTATGGGCATTACATAGCTAAATACTTTAACTAAATGGCATGATTATGAACAATCTAGCATCAACCCTTCGAGTCATGAAAGGATTGACTAGGTCTAACCTAGGTAAATGCATGAATTACAAACATAAACAGAAATCAAAATTCTTATTCTATGTCTTTTTGTTATTGGAATCAACTCCTTACTTCTTTGCATTTCTAATATATCCTAATCTTATGTAATCTAATTACATAAGTCAAAACAAAATACCTCAATTTATATTTGAGGGGAGTAAAATAAGAATTAAAGAGGAGGTAGGGACACACAGACTCTATTTACCAAATTACAAAATAACCCATGCATGATCAATCATATTAGTATATGTCCATAACCAGCCATCAAGCATTGCTATGCACCTTTAACATGCATTCTCTAATGCATAAAATAAAGGTAATATTGAAATAGACATTTTGGGTCCTATTTGAAAAATAGTTTCAACAATTGAACCAAATAAACTAGATTTTCGACTTTAATTAGAAAATTATTATTTCCTTTTTCCATTTAATCACATTAAAAATTCATATTACCAATTATAAACTCTTCATAAAAGTAAATAAGATTGATTAGGCATTTACTTTGATCAAATCAAATTAATACCTAAATTGCCTATTTTATTCCTTCCTTATTTGTATGTAGTTGCCATAAAAATTTTAATTCTAAAATCACATTTTAAATTAAAATCAATATTTTCATATTTTATTTCCCAAATAAAGTCATCTTAGTCTAATAGTTATAATGTTCAAATTAATTAAACTATTTAATTAATATTGCATTCAATTATCTAGTCATACTATATTAGGATTTGTTCATATAAAATAAATATGAAAGATTACTAAAATTCCAGATTGATCTGTCATTAATTCGGGTATCTTTAAATCAACTCAAATCAATCTAAATTATTAAATTTTAAAATAATGAACCAATACACAATGCCCAAATCAAATCAATTACCATCCGAAATTAATGGGAAAATTCATAATTGAACGAATCCATCCAAAATGTAAAGAACATCAAAACTAACATTTTGATTATCCCATAATCAAAATTCAAAGGTATTGAAATGGAAAAATAAAAATAAATTTTTTATTCTATACAGTTTCCCAATCAAGAAATACTTTCTTAACTACGAAACTAGGTTTGCAGAATTTTAAAACGATTTTAAATTCAATACAGTGGCTACCTAAAAATAGAATCACATTCCCAATATGTTGTTGACACTACATAATCATCACATGATCAATTGAAAATAGACAACCTATGGAAGAAACAAAATAAAATCAAAAGTTTATATAAAACTCCAATTTCGGTAATTATTAATAAATAACGAAATTCATCATACAAATCTCAATCATATTAATTCCAATTCATACAACACATCTATAAACAACTTATGAACAAATTATTGAATGAAAACATAAATCAAAATCAAAACCAAATTCAAATCCAATTCGTTTTTCAAAATATATGGAACCCAAAATCCAATTTCAAACAATCAATTTGAATCTCCAATTAAAATTGATAAAGACAATCATAGAGAGGTTTTGATACCACTATTGGAATTACATGCATATCACATATACAAGTACGCATCGAAATTTAAAAATTTTATTCCCAAATACAATGGAACAACATATGTAGTCTTAGCCAATTAACCATCCATAGAAGGTTTGAAGATTATTACATTTAAAAATCGAGTTTCATTCCTTTGTTCTTCGCTTTGCTAGGTTGTAGCAAACCACAATAATCTACTTGGATCACCTCTAATAGAAATCCACGTGAAGGGAGAAGCAAGAAAACGATTTGGCAATGGGTGAACAATGATCTCTTATGCTAGTAAGAGAGAATTGTCTCTTGAGAGGAAGGGAATTAATTCTTAATTAATTTTGATGTTGTAGCCATGAAACCCACTTTTGAAAAGACTATATATAGTCTTTTTAGATGTGATAGAGTTAAGGTAACCGATTACCGAGCGGTTCTCACTCGGGAATAACTTTTCCCAATTGGGAACTTATGCACTTTAAGTCCAGTAGCTATTCCAGACTAGGAGATTGATTTTCCCACTCGTGAAAACATCCCGCTCATGAAACATCTTTTGTGCTCGGGAAATGGCTTGGCTCAATGGCATGGACATTTCCATGTCGCTGTTACAATTCACAATTTGCAACAACAATCGGTTCACGCTTAGGAAACATTTCTTGATCATGAAATTCTCTTAACCCATATTTTCTTTATCAGTTTTGTATCCAATCCAAAAGCCTATTTTACTTCTTCTTCACACTTTCAATGTGTGTGACCCATTAGGTTCCTGATTATGTTGGCCACTCAAATCAACACTTGATCTCAAGCAAAATATAAGTAGTACTTAGCAACATATCATGACCCCCAAATTGACCAAAAAGTTAGTTATTTGACTACAAACCTTTCCATAAACAAATATCTATGCAATTCGTCCTTTCACCAGACTATACCCTATTCAGTTCAGAGCATGGACTTTGTGTTAGTTCCCACTAGACTGAATACGTCACATCTAGTCCAATTGATATTAGATCTCGTTCTTGGGACTTATTACTCTTATAGATATGTTACTAAAGACTATCTTCATGACATTTCCACTCCAACTAGAGATTTCCTAAGTAATGATCTCAACAAGAGGCTGCGGGTAGACACTCCTTCTATTAGGAGTGGTAAATCCTTTATTGGCTACTCAACTATCTTCGAACACTTCAAGCTATACCCATTCACCACCTTATGAGCGACTTCTCTTGAGACAACAAGAAATGGAGTTAAAGCACAGAATCATTATTTAGGATAACCTTGAGCACTTCAAGTCTAAGGATACTTGCACCATTACTATGATGAGACTATCATTGATATAGAATAGAGGATCCATATGATGGTCTCATAGCAGGTCATCCAATGTACTTGGCTACTTTAGTAAGCATTCATATGTTAACTATAAACATCTCATGTCTATAAATTATGAGATCTACTGCTTGATCCAATCAAGAAGTATAACATGTGCTAGTTTGTCCGGATCAGTAACATCTCATCTAGTTGATCCTATGATTAGGGATAATTTAGATACAAACATAATTGCACATGATAGGAATTTCAATAATATGATCACATCATGATTTTCTTCTTGATATGTTTTGTATCATGGACTTCATTATTTGATTTAAGATATAATCAATTCATAACATGATGAGCATGTGTAACACCCCTTCATATAGCTAGGATTCCCCCCTAACTCATATGAGGATATGTTACTAGACATATATATGAGAATGTGATTAATTTAAAACTTTTTAAAACAATCATGTGCATTATGGCCATGATGTCTAACTTGAATAAATAAATATACATGTTCATGATTTCATAAAATATATAAATAACCAAATTATATCAAGTTTACAAAATATGGTTTACAAGAGTACCTAGCCTATAAAAGAGCCATAAAATACAAAACTCAATGTTCATATACAAATGACATGGACAAATATGAAGACTTTACACAAGGTTATGCTTTGTTCCCTAAAGATCTCTATGTAGACTTTAAAATTCTAGGCTCTGTCTTCTGTAGCATTTTTGGCCAGTCTCTTCACCTACATGAGAGACAACAAGCACTTACACGTTAAGCAATTGCTTAGTGGTATACAAAGATACAATAATATAAAATGCATGAGCATATACAATATCATGGTATGTAAAATCACATTTTGTGCAATCATCATTCCATTGGCATTCACAAACAATTCCAGTAGATTCCATATGAATCATAACATAATAACACTTGTCCGGTTATACACTGACCTCTCGGAGATTTGAGCATTTGTCGTTTATTGATAGAAGCATTGACCTTTCAAAGGCTCGAGCTTCAACCATTAAAGCGTTGACCTCTCGGAGGCTCGATCTTTATGGAGATAGGGAGATACGGTATTGTTTAACCGTAGGAGGTATGTCAGTAGCCATGAATATATAAAACACATCACAATTGATTGCCATAACACTAGTTGAAACAAAAATAAAATATCCAATTTTTGCCTATGTCACTTCCATGACTCATTGGTCCGGCCATGACCCAAGTTGGCAACCAATCTGCCTCAAAGCATGTAATAGAGTCATGGCTATGACACTATGGTGTCACGTCCGTGACTTTCTGCAATTTCCAAAAATCTGCAAAATTTCAAGTCTTAAAATACATCATAAGTCATTCATACATTGTCCTAATGTTTGGTCATTAACCAAACTCGTCTACAACACTCAAAAGTCACATTTCCATGCCTTCAATTCAATCATTCAAACATTGATTCATAACAAGTATCCATTCATATGAATTACACATTTACATTTCTAAAGTTATGCATTAAATCCAACATTGTTCTTTATTAATTACTTTGGGTTCATTTATCACCACAATAGCTCTCAACTACCACTTTGTTCATATTTGGCACAAGCCATACACATCATGCTCTTCAAGGCTACCATTATCATTCATTTATCATTTATCAAGCCATCTAACATCTCAATGACATTTAATATAAACTTATTAGCATTTATGGCATAATAGCTTCCTCAAACAAGTGTGCATTTATACCACATCATTAAACATGTCAACATGCATATCCACAACTACCTTTGTTTCCATTCATGTTTCTAACTACCAAATCACACAGATTTGGCACAAGCCTCCTAACTTATGCATGAATATTGCCATAATTCAAATTACATGAATTACATATAACCATAATTACATTATTAGAATTAAAGACTAATGTTCACTTCCATTACCTATTTTGGGTTCATTTAACATCACATATGGTAATAACTACCACATTAAACATAATTCAACACAAGTATCATATCTTTCACTTCATTACAATCAATTTGTGTCATAATTGGCAAGAATTAATTAATCACATTTATTTTGTTATATAACATTTATAGCACACCTCAACTACCAAACACAAGTTCAAGCATATAAATTCACATTACTTTCATGCCAACCATGTTTATGGCTCTCAAACCATAACAACAAGCAAGAGTAGGGTATCAATGTATACAAACCTCAAAAACTTGACTTTATTGAAATCTCAAGCTCCCCCACCTCCTTGGTGGTTGCCTCTTGGGCCTTGAAGAGGTCATAACACACATATCACTAATTAATACCCTTCTATCACAATAAAAGACATAAATCAAAGTTATAAACCCTAAGTTCTATGGTTCCAACCCAATATGTGTTTTAAAACAAAAATACAAACTCAATATTACTCTTTTAATCATGGATTAACCATTTTAAACAAAAATACAAGTTCTACCTCTATACACCCCAAATTTGACTATAACCCTAACTTCAATGGATTTTCGGGTTTCTTTCAAAATAGAGAGAAATCAAACCAAAATCAAAGGATTATAGTGACTTAAAGAAGTAGGAAGCTTACCTAAGTCCCCTTGGTTACACCCAAGGCTGGATTGGGTGATGAGTCTCCTTGATCTTCCTTCTCCCTTGCACAATCTCTCTTCTTTCTTCTCAATCCACACCTTAATGATGATTTTCTTCAACTTGATGATGATTCTCTCAAGTGTTTGGATGATTTGGAGTAGGGTTAGTGTTTGGAGAGGAGTAGAAGATGGTTTCTAAGGTTTCTCCATAAGAAGGGGCAGCAAAAAATGGGTTAGAATCGAGTTTGAGACAAAATAAGGGTATTTATACCCAAAGCTGTGCAACAGTCACAACTGTGACTAAATTAGTCACACCCATGACTCAGTCACAGGTCACCATATATACCCAAGGTTGTGCTATAGTCAAGGCTGCAGCTAAATTAGTCACACCGGTGACTCAATTTAGGTCACTATATCTCTTTAATTTTCACACTTTTTGTTCTTAAGTTTTACTTTTCCCTTTGTTGACCTTAGGGTGATTGATCTCTATTTTGATCTTGACAATGAAACTAAATATTCCTAATGTCTCTATTTAGTATTGTTTTGATAATGTTTAAAGTTTCAAGTCATTTGGAATTGATTTGCCTTCTGAACAATTCAAAAGTTTTCTAAGGATGTGTAAGTCCCGCTCGGGACAAGGAAGTCTAGCTTGGGATAGGTTTCCAGATCGAGAAAATATCATCGCGTCCAAGATAAATGCACCCTTGAGATCTAGCAACTTTTATAGACCAGGAACAATAAGGTCCTGAATAAGAAATATGTGTCTCACCCGGGAAACTCTTCTTTAGATCGAGAAATTTAAAAAGACATGACCGTTGGAAGGCTGCTCTACCAAATTGTGTCACATCACCTCAGAAAGTCAAAATGGCGAAGTTTGACTGACCAGGTTCCCAACTGGGAAAGGTTTACCGACCAAAAAGCATTTAAAGTCAGCAATACAAAGTTTCAAGTCAAAGTTGCCTCGAAGAAGTCCCGCCCAAGAAAGTTGGGTCCATATTGGGAAATTCATATGGAAACTAGTTGTTAGAGCCAAGATTCAATCAGAGGATGCCACTTGTCGTTACCTGGTGGACAAATGCATTTCTCGACCGGAAAAGCTTATTTTGCAATCAAGAAATTGTCTCTACAGGTAGCATGAAATGCTCTTGTAAGACAACATTACAGAGAGCTATAACACCCATTTGTAACGACTAATTGGTGGTTAATTAGTATAAATACCTTACCAAAAGGCCATTTAAGACACCTATCAACTTTCTAAGTACCAATACTCTTGCAAATTTGTTTCTCAATCTTCTTTCATTAGTTATTGTGAGAGTTCAAGTGTTCCTTGAACACTTTGAGTTTGTTATTGTATTAAGGGTTGTGTTTGTGAGCTATAATATAAGAAATTGGTTGTTGTGTTAGCCATTATACAAGGAAAATTTAGGTTAAGTGTGAGCCTTGGTAAAACACCTAGTTGTTAATGATCTAGGAAAACTCCATTTGTAATTTAAGGAAGTTAGATTAGTGAAATACCTAATTGTGAATGGGAAGAGTAGGGTTCGTTAATACCTGAACCTCTATAAATCTCTTATGTGAATTTCCCTCCTTTCTCTTTTAATTTTGTATGTATACCCTTTTGCACAAAATTTTAATTTTGCACCAATTCATCTCCCCAACCCCCCCCCCCCCCTCTCGGTGATTGTTTGGGAAATAATTAGTAGCAGAGTAAGGTCTAGTATTTAAGCTTCATCAGCTCTAGAAAAGTTCTACAATGGCCAATAAAGGATTCCAAAGTCTTAAACCATTCTTTGATGGTTCAAATTATGCTCTTTGGAAGTTTACCATGGAAGGTTACTTGGATAGTAAAGGCATTGATGTTTGGGATGATATTCGTAAGGAGTCAACACTACCAACAAAGAAGAATGTTGAAGGTGAAGAAGAAATCCTTCTAAGGGATGAGTGGACTGAGCCATACAAGAAAGCAAATAGTAAAAGCAAGAATGTCATAACTATTCTTACAAGCTCTCTTTCTCTTGAAAAGTGTGGGGGAGTTCAATATTATCTCACTACTCATAGCTTATGGAAGACCTTAGAGAACTACCACGAAGGCACCAAGCAAATTTGTTTAAGGAAGATTCAACTTCTTATGAATGAATATAAGCTCTTTAAGATAAAGCCCAATGAGTCCATCACCGACATGATCAACCGCCTCCTTACCATTATCAATGGTATGAAAAACTATGGAAGATACAAGCCTTAAAGATGTCAACAACAAGATTTTAAGGAGTCGTCCTATAAAAGAATATGGTTCAAGGGTGGAGGGTATAGAAGAAGCCAATGAGGATATCAGCACCATTCCAACTAATATGCTTATTAGTGAACTTCTTACACATGAAATGGTTCTAACAAGAGACAAAGAGCTTAAAGTGGAAAAAGAGAAGAAGAAGCCTTTTTCACTTAAGGCAAACACTACCTCCTCTAAGACTCCAAACTTGGGCCTTGTTAGTAATGATGAGATAAGTGAAGAAGAGGATAAGGAGATAGTCATGCTATTAAGAAAGATGAAGAAGATGATAGTCAACAAGTATGGGACTAACAAGAACTACAAGAAAAGATCTTCAAAGTTTAAAAGGCTCCTCATCCAACTTCAACAAGAATGAGGAAATGGAGTGCCATGAGCATGGCAAGAAAGGGCACATCAAATCCTAATGTTAGAGGCTCAAGAAGTATAAGGGCAAGTTTCACAAAGATAGTGGAGACAAAGGCCACAAAGCTATATGAGATTATCCTACATCAAGTGATGATGAGGGGAGTCAAAGAGATATGGCAAACTTATGCTTCATGCCCTTAGAGGACAACTCCAATGAGGTAACTTCCACTTCTCACTCTCATTCTTTAAATTCTTCTAATGATGATGATGCTGATGGTGATCTCATTGAGGTCATCAGCTTAGAAGTAGAGAAGTATAAAAGAAAGGTTGATTTTCATAAAAGAATTAGCTCCAAACTTGAGGATGACATATCTAATCTTCAAAAGGTTGTGAAAGAGCTAAAAACCTTCAATGCTTCTCTTAAGAAGTCATTGGATGAGATTTCATCTAGACCCTTAACCAAATATCTTTTGAAAGAAAACAATGCTTTAAAAAATGAGGTTGAGGAGCTAAAACTCTCTATTTCAAAATTTCACGAAGGGAAGGAAAATTTGGATACCTTAATTGTATCTTAAAGGCCTCCTCCAGTGAACATGGCTTGGGCTTCAATGGGGAACCATCATCATCGACACCTAGTACCATATTTGTTAAAGCTTCTGTACTATACACCTCTTCTGTTGAGATAATTGCCCCTAAGGCAAAGAATAAGGCATACACTAAAGCCCCTATTCGAAGGAAGAGTAGTAAAGGCTCATATGGCTCAAGAGGAAAACCTCAAAAGGCCAACCATGCCTTATTAGAGAAGAGGCATGCATCTAGGAAAGCACCCATTACACATGATTGTGTTTGTTGTTACACTTCTTCTTTTGTATCAAGCAAGAAGGTTGTTAGGCCTAAATCTCAAGTGAGATGGCAATAGTTTTTAAGACTAAGTAATGCCATTATTATATGGAGTTTGGGCACATCAACATTCGTTGCTTCATAAGAAAATCCCATTGGGATTCTTCTAGGACTAACTACCGAGGACCCAAGTTTGTTTGGGTACCTAAGAACCAAACTTGAATTATTGTTTTGTAGGTATGCCTTAAATCCATAAGTCAAGAAAACATATGGTTATTGGATATAGGATGCTCAAGGCATATGACGGGAACATGAGCCTCTTCACACATATCAAACATGTGGATGGTGGTAAGGCTACCTTTGGAAACAATGCTAAGGGTAAGGTAATTGGCATTAGTTCCATAGGACTTTATGGCATTTCAATTATAGATGATGTTATGCTTGTTGATGGTTTGAAGCACAATCTTTTGAGTGTGAGTCAATTATGTGATAAAGGAAACCAAGTCACCTTTAACTCTAATGGATGTCTAGTGACCTCTTTGAATGGTCAAGAGATATTCAAAGCAGAAAGAAATGGCAATATTTACATAATTGACTTACACAAGTTGACTAATGTTTCCTCTAGTTGTCTTGTGTTATTAGTGAAGAATCTTGGCTATGACATAGAAGGCTTGGATGTAATTCAAAGCCTTAGTAAGGATGGTCTAGTAGATTGGTTCCCAAAAGTCAAATATATGAAAGATAAGACTTGTAAGCCATGTCAAAGGGGGAAGCAACACAAATCATCATTCAAGCTCAAGAACATTGTAAGTACCTTTAGACCTCTACAACTTTTGCATATTGATTTGTTTGGTCCTTGCAGAGTTGCTAGCTTAGGTGATAAACACTATGAATTGGTCATTGTTGATGACTACTCTAGGTTTACTTAGCTAATTTTCATAGATCATAAAAGTGATGTATTTGAAAATTTCAAGCACTTTGCCAAAAGGATCCAAAATGAAAAGGGATATTTTATCTCTAAGATTAGAAGCAATCATGGCAAAGAGTTTGAAAATGAACTTTTTGAAAACTTTTGTTTAGAAAATGGTATTTCACATGATTTTTCCACTCCTAGAACTCAACAAAAATGGGGTAGTTGAAAGGAAAAATTGCACATCAGTAGAGATTGCTAGAACAATGCTTAATGAGTACGGTTTACCAATCTACTTTTGGGCCGAAGCCACTAATACCGCTTATTACATTTCAAACTATGTTTTCAAAAGACCTATTTTAAATAAAGCCTCTTATGAGCTATGGATTGGAAGAAAATTCAAGATCTCATACCTTAGAGTATTTAGTTGTAAGTGTTTTATATTGAACACCAAGGATAACCTTGGAAATTTTGCCTCAAAATCGGATGAAGGCATCTTTCTTGGCTATTCCACCTCTAGCAAAACTTATAGGGTAAGAATAAGAGAACATTAGTTGTAGAAGAGTCTATGCATGTTAATTTTGATGAATCTTATAGACTTGATATTGGGAAAGGTAGTGCTTTGGATGATATTGTAGATACTATGGAGAACCTCAATCTTGATCAAGAGAAAAATAGAGAACCATCAAAGAAAGATGATCTTGATGAGGAACAACATCAAGAGGAAGCTCAACCTCAAGTCCAAGAGCCTACTAAGGGAGTGGAAGTTTGTAAGAAACCACCTAAAGGAACAAATCATTAGTGATCTTACAAAAGGTGTAAGTACTCACTCTAAGATCCTTAATTCTAATATTGCTTTTGTCTCTCAAATTAAGCCAAAGTCTGTTGATGAGGCTTTGGATGATGAGAGTTAGGTGATTGCTATGCAAGAGGAACTCAACCAATTTGAGAGAAACAAGGTTTGGACCTTAGTTCCAAGACATAAGGACTACCTAATTATTGGTAGTAAATGGGTATATGGGAACAAGTTAGATGAGGAAGGTAACATTACTAGAAATAAAGCTAAATTGGTTGTCAAAGCATATAACCAAGAGGAAGATATTGACTATGAAGAAATCTTTGCTCCCATAGCAAGATTAGAAGCAATTCGTATTTTGTTAGCATATGAATGCCACATGAACTTTAACCTTTTTCAAATGGATGCTAAAAGTGCTTTTTTAAATGGTTTTATCTCGAAGGAAGTTTATATTGAGCAGCCTCCTGGTTTTGAGGATCATGCATTTCCAAGCCATGTATTTAAGCTTACTAAGACCTTTTATGGATTTAAACAAGCTCCTAGAGCTTGGTATGAGAGGCTTAATACTTTCTTTTAGACAATGGGTTTTCCAAAGGATATGTTAATAAAACTCTTTTTATTAAAAAGCATGAGCATGACACTTTGATTGTTCAAACTTATATTGACAATATCACCAATGGGTCTACTAATGAAAATCTTTGCCAAGAGTTTTCTAGGTGTATGACTAGGGAATTTGAGATGAGCATGATGGGAGAACTCAAAATTTTCCTTAGTCTTCAAATCAAGCAAAGCAAGTAGGGCATTTTCATCAATCAATCCAAGTACACAAAGGAACTAATTAAGAAGTTTAGAATAGATGGATGTAAGAATGTCAAGAACCTAATGAGCATATCAACTAAATTGGACATGAATGAGAAGGGTAAAGCTATTGATGAAAAACTTTATAGAGGTATGATTGGTCATCTTCTTTATTTAACCACCTCTAGACTTGACATTATGTATAGTGTATGCTTGTGTTCTAGATTTCAATCATGCCCTAAGGAATCTCATTTGCATGCGGTAAAAAGGATTTTAAAATATCTTCATGGCATATTGCATTTAGGCTTATGGTATCATAGGAATTCATCATTCCATATCATTGGTTTTTCAAATGTCGACTATGTCAGTAGTCTTTTAGATAGAAAAACCACATCCAGAACTTGTCACTTTATAGGTGAATGTTTAGTTTCTTAGTTTAGCAAGAAACAAGTTTCGATTGCCTTTTCGATCGCCCAAATGGAATATGTGGTGGAGGGTTGTTGTTGCATTCAAGTTCTTTGGATGAAACAACAACTCAAGGACAATGGTCAAGTGATTAATCACATTTCCATCCAATGTGTAACACTAGTGCAATTAATCTTTCCAAAAATCCCATTCAATATTTTAGATAAGACACCATTTCTTAAGAGATAATGTCCAAAATGGGGATGTTATGTTAGAATTTGTCGACACCGATAACCAATTGGTAGATATTTTCACCTAGCCTCTCAATGATGAAAGGTTTTATTTTATAAAAAGGGACCTTGGTATACTTGATGGAAGCACCTTAAATTAAAATGATTTTTAAGCCATGCATTAGCATTATTCATATGTTTGTACATTATGATGTGTTTGTTTGATTATATATGCCTTATATGGATGTCATATCTATACTTGTTTATTTAAGTGTTTATGTGAAAATTTTTGAACATTTGTGTTCTTTAAGTTTAATTTGATAAATTTCAAGGTTCAAATGGCGAAAGATATTGATATTTGATCATGTTTTATAAGCCATATTAGGATATTTAAGTCTATGTTTCGTATCTCCTTGTTTGATTTTTTTTTTGGGTATAAATCACGTTTGGGAAACTATATTCCCAATCGAGACTTGTGTCCCACTCGCGACTTATGTACCTCATATTACCATTGCAACCTTTCACTTTTCACACTCAGAACACCTACTTTCGTAGTTGTGAAATTTGAAAATTTTATAACCGTTGCAGCTCTTTAAAACCTCCCATTCGAGAAGCCTCTGTTCCCAATCGGGAAAAAGATTCTAAAATTCAAATTTCCTAACCGCTACTTTGTTCCGGCTCGGGAACACCAGCCTTTTGGTTTAGAAGTGCTTGCTTTCAATTTTCTAAAAACTGCCGGTACACCTCATCAAATCGACTTAACTCTTTATAAATCCCCATAAACGATGAGAAACCATCCTTTTTAGTTATAAATACTCTCTCTTTCACACTTTCTCATTCATCTTGCCTTCAAATTATTTCTCTCAAGTTTTTCTCTCTCTGAATTCCTCTCAACTCTTCATCTTTTAAGATCTTCATCTTCTTCCTCATGACACCCAAGTCTAGTACATCAAAAGTTTATGGTTCCAACTGTAAGGGCATGGCCATATCCTTCTCCTTTGATTCCTATGAAGCCATCTTCAATGCCTTCTCTAAGGAAGAGAAAGCTCACCATGCAATGATGACAAATAAGAAGTTCATCTCCAATAAGTATCTAGACTTGGATGATATGGAAAATTCCGACTAGAAAGATGCAATTGCTGCAGCTCTTAATGGGATGGGATGGACCACTTTTGTAATGCCTATGGAAGATGGCCATGATCAACTTACCATTAAATTTCTCTCCAATCTCCAAGTCATCAAGGAGCCCAAACACCCCCTAGGCTATTATGGAGTTCGTTTTTGCATGTTTGGTCAACAACAAGAGATGACAAAGCAACAATTGGTAAAGGCTTTTGGATTCAAAACTATAGGTATGTTGAATTACCAAGAAATGGATCATACCTTTCTTATTTTTGGAGGTAGATATCCCTTGAAAATCATTTTGATAAAAAGTCCAACTCCAAAGGCATCAAATCCTTCCTTCACTTTCTTCTCCATCGAATCATTACTTTCACTATTAATGCAAGAAGTGAGAGTAATGAGAAAGATACTCACGACAACCTTTTCTACCTTTTTACCATGGTACACCATAAACCCATTAACACTACCCCTCTCCTCCTTGACAAGTTTCCATCTATGGCAACCACTACTAAAGGCACCATCTCCCTTTATGCCTAAATAACTTATATTGTCAAGCACCTTCACCTGATGGCCGACAACTCTTATCTTCTCACCTCTACCCACTCCAAGTTTGAAAACACTTTGGACATCCAATACCTCATCAATTACAAAGCAATTACAAGATATTCTAAGGATGTGGACCAATTCTTCTATATCTTCGAAGAACATGGAGCACAATAAGCAATCCAAGAGATGTCAAAGAGCAAAGGCCCGTTTGTCGGTTGAAGGAGAAGCCTCAAGTGCCCAAGGCACCCAAGTCCAAGGAGCACCTCAAATGCATGGCCCTTAACCTATCTATATGCAAGACTTGTATGACTTACAAATGAGATCCTTCAATGTGATAAAGGATATAATGATGTGCCTCCACATGGACAGGCCCAGCGCCCAGCAGCACGCCGATTCCCCGCATGATAGTATAAATGGCCAAAAATTGGCCATGGCACTATTCATGCCTCTTCACTTTCTCCTCCTCTCAGTTTTGATCTACTTTTCTGATTTTCTTTTGGATCTAAAAGACCCCAAAAGACAGAAAATAGACAAGGAAAAATTTTTGGGAGAAGAAAAATTTTTGGAGACAACAAGAAAATTAAAGAGTTTAATTTTCTTCGCATATGAACATACACCATTGCTAGAACTTTGAGGTATGTTCAAGCCATCTCCCTAATGGTTTCATCCTCTCATCTTCGTGTGGATATTGTTTGAGACAATCCAAGATTGGATTGTTGTGGTTTGCTATAACCCAACAAGGTGATAAGTTGAAGAAAAATCAAGAAATTTTAAAGGTATAAATTCTAAATTTTCTTTGGTTAAATTAGTTTTAATTGGCACATGTAGAATCCTTTGATTCGGGTTTTGAAAAATTTTATTTTCCATGTGTTATATGTATGTGATACATGATCAAAACCCTTCAGCGTTTGCAACCAAATACTCTAACATATGAAATCTTGGGTTTTCTTCCATTCCAAAACTCATAAGAGGTTTTATTCAAAATTGGTCTTTTAAAGTATTAGTGGCTTCCGCCCAAAAATAAGTTGGTAGGCCATATTCATTAAGCATTGTTCTAGCCATTTTCTACAAATGTTCTATTTTTCCTCTCAACTACTCCATTTTGTTGAGGAGTTCTTGGTGTTGAAAAATCATGAGAAATACCATTTTCTAAACAATACTTTTCAAAAATTTCATTTTCAAATTCCTTGCCTTGATCACTTCTAATTTTAGAGATGCAATATCCCTTCTCATTTTGAACTCTTTTGGCAAAGTACTTGAAATTTTCAAAAGTGTCACTTTTATTAGCTAAGAAAATTGCCCAAGTGAATCTAGAATAATCATCAACAATAACAAATGCATAGTGTTTTCCACCCAAGCTTGCAACTCTGCTAGGTCCAAATAAATCTAAATATAATAGTTGAAGAGGTCTTGATGTGCTTACACAATTTTTGATTTTGAATGATGATTTGTGTTGCTTGCCTCTTTGACATGGCTCACAAGTTTTGTCCTTCAAATATTTGACTTTGGTAGTCCATGTACTAGTTCATCTTTGCTAAGAATTTGAATTAAATCCATGCTTGCGTGTCCAAGTCTTCTATGTCATAGCCAAGATTATTCACTAATAGACACTTGTGTAAGTCAATTATGTAAGTGTTTCCATCTCTTTCTCCTTTAAATATTTATTGACCATATGAAGAGATCACTAAACATTCATTGGAACTAAAGATGACTTTGTTTCCCTTGTGACATAATTGGCTCACACTTAATAAATTGTGTTTTAGACCATCAACAAACATTACATCATCAATAATTGAAATATCATTCAATCCTATAGAACCAATGCCAATTACCTTACCTTTAGCATTGTTCCCAAAGGTAACCTTACCTCCATCAATATGTTTGAGATAGTGAAGAGGCTTTTTATTTCCGGTCATGTGCCTTGAGCATCGACTATCCAAGAGCCAAACATTTTCTTTGCTTACGGATTTAAGGCATACCTATGAAAC
>CATIWF010033894.1:0-17577 GCA_949630135.1 Balakata baccata
CATATCATGGACTTTCATTAATCAGTTTAAGATCTATATCAATTCATATGCAAATGAATACTAATATAATGAAAAAATGCCTTTATGAATGTGTACACTAAGTGCTTAAGGCGATTGCCTTTTGGGCACATCTCTAACAATTATTTCTGTATCCGCTTTGATAAACAATAATTATGAATTTTTATTTTGCAAAGATGTGTGTCACATTTATTATAATAATAATCTTATTGGTATTGAAACCAAACATCATGGCTTATATTATTTATATTGTGATAAGCCTAATAAGATAAATAATAAAGAGTTATTATTAAACAACGTACATGACAATTCTAATCAAACTATGTATAATGATTCAAGTATGATACGGGTTTGGCACTTAAGACTTGGTCATATTTCTAATGCAAGGATCCACAAGTTGGTAGACATGGGAATTCTAAAAGGTTTAGATTCTCAGTCTAATGATTCTATTTGTGAATCTCGTCTGTAAGGAAAAATGACTAGAGGTTCATTTGCTGGTCAAATGATACGTGCTGAAAACCTTCTTGAATTAATTCATATTGATGTTTGTGGACCATTTAAGGAAATGGCTTGAGGAGGTTATCGATTCTTCGTTACCTTTATAGATGATAAGTATAGATATGGGTATTTGTATTTATTGAAATATAAATCTGAAGTCTTTGAAAAGTTCAAAGAATATAAGGCTGAAGTTGAAAATAAATTAGGAAAGAATATTATAGCACTTCGATCAGATCGATGTGGTGAATATTCAAGTATTGAATTTAATGACTACCTCAAAGAAAATGGAATTGTCATACAGTTTACTTCACCAGGCACACCTCAACTAAATAGTGTGAGTGAAAGGAGAAATCGTACTTTATTAGGCATGGTACGTAGTATGATGAGTTATACTGACTTACCTATTTCTTTCTAGAGATATAATTTGGAAACAACTTTATATATTCTTAATAGAGTTCTTTCTAAATTTGTGAATACTACTTCATATGAGATATGGACTAATAAAACTCCTATATTATCTCATTTTAAAATATGGAGTTGTCCTGCTTATATTAAGAGGCAAAACACAGATAAATTAGAGGAACAATCCACTAAAGGCCGATTTATTGGATATGCTGCTAGAAATAATTTGGGATATTATTTCTATCTACTTGACGAACAAATTGTTGTTATGAGTAGAGATGTCATTTTTCTTGAGAAAGAGTTTCTTAAAGAAGGAGGCAAAGGCAGACATATTGTTTTTGATAAAGAGTCATCTGAAAAATAAATCCAAGTGGTCGAACCAATAGAGATTGATAAGCCAATTGAGCTTAACATGACAAAGGATATCACTTCAGCTCCTAGGAGGTCTGAAAAAGCTTCACATCCTCCTAGATGGTATGGATTTACTATTGAATATGACCAAGAGTTGTTCATATTTGGTAGTAATGATCAACCAGAAGATTCTGTCACTTATGAGGATACAATGTCTGACATTGATACTCTTAAATGGCAAGAAGCAATACAAACTGAGATAGATTCATGTACCAGAATCAAGTTTGGGAACTTGTAGACCCACCTAAAGGAATAGTTCTAATAGGTTGTAAATGGGTTTACAAACATAAACTAGATTCTGAAGAGAATGTTGATACTTATAAAGATAGGCTTGTAGCGAAAGGGTATTGCCAACGAGAAGGGATTGGCTATGAAGAGACTTTCTCTCCTATAGCCATGCTTAAAAGCATTCGAATACTCTTAGCTATTACAGCACACTATGATCATGAGATATGGCAGATGAATGTTAAAACTGCTTTTCTCAATGGATTTATTAAAGAAGAAATTTATATGGAACAACTTAAAGGATTTGATTGTAAAGAAAGTTCCAAAGTGTGCAAGTTTAAGAGATCAATTTATGGTCTTAAGCAAGCTTCAAGGAGTTGGAACAAGCGTTTTGATAAAGCCATAGAGAGTTATGACTTTATTCAAAATCCTAATGAGGCTTGTGTATACAAGAAAGTAAGTAGGAGCAATATTGCTTTCTTAGTCTTGTATGTTGATGATATTCTAATCATAGCTAATGATGTTGGTTTTCTAACTAACATAAAGGTCTGGTTATCATCCACCTTCTCCATGAAAGACTTAGGAGAAGCAGCCTATATTAGCTATATAGAGATAGAGCTAAGAGAATGTTAGGATTGTCCCAAGCCCTCTATTTGGAAAAGATCCTAAAAAGATTTGGAATGGAAAATTCCAAAAGAGGATTAATACCTGTGATGGAGTGCATCTTTCTAAGGAGATGGTCAAAAAACTCCTGAAGAAAGAACACGAATAGCTGGCATACTGTATGCTTTAACCATAGGCAGTTTGATGTATGCTATATTGTGTACTAGACAAGACATAGCCTTTGCTATTAGTTTGACTTGCAGGTATCAGTCTGATCCAGGTGAAGGTCACTGGACAGCAGTCAAGACAATCTTTAAGTACTTGAGAAGGACTAAAGATTTATTCTTGATTTATAGAGGAGAAGATCTGAGTATGGTTGGATATACTGATTCTGATTTTCAATCAGATAATGATGAATTGAAATCCACATCAGGGCATGTGTTCACCCTGAATGGTGCAACAGTAGTATGGAAAAGTTTCAAGCAAAAGACTATTGCTGATTCTACCACAGAGGTCGAATATATAGCAGCCTCAGATACCGTTAAAGATGCCGTATGGTTGAAGAACTTCCTAATGGATTTAGATGTAGTTCCATTTAATCAAAGTCACATTCCATTATATTGTGATAATAATGAGGAAATTGCATAGTCTAAGGAACCAAGGTCTCATAAGAACTTTAAATATGTACTTCGGCGTTATCATTTAATTAGAGAAATAGTTGAGCGAGGTGATATCTCGGTGCAGAAAGTTCCATCAGCTAACAATGCAGCTGATCCATTCATGAAGCCTATGACACAGGCATAGTTAGACCATCATCTTCAGAAGATAGGTCTTAGATACTGTAGTGAATGGCACTAGTGCAAGTGGGAGCTTGTTATCAGTGGTGTATATACCCTAGTGCATTCACAACTTTTTATATATTAATTATTATACCACAATAGACACATGTATATTTCACATTCATAATAAATAAATATTCAAGTTATTGATTATATTATGAATGCAGTAGTTAAATATACTATGAAATATACGGCCCTTTGATTATTTGCAGATAATTTATTATCAAGTTGTTGATAATAATGAGATAAATATTTCTGGTAAAAAATAATCTTAAAAATGTTCATAACCAGTATAGGACAATGAATTGGACATTCATCGAACCTCTAGGTTATCACATGGTTTATTTTGATAAGGAATCTCATTTTCCATGATATAATGATATCTAAAAAAACCAGTGAGTTCTTAAAGAGTTAAGGGTACTGAATAGTAACACCTGATGATAACTGCACAGATAGTGCTAAATGTCAACATTTATTCTCTTGGTCTAATATATGGGTCTTATATGATTCGAAATCCTTTAACTTGAAATGTTAAGACTATCCTTTCATGGGTAGCTGTGGATGTGCTATTGCCTTGTACTAGGTTATCCATGTTTGTTAATCCAGCTTGTAGTCACCATAGTTAGTTATGTAGTGAGATATGAGATTACCAATAGTAGGACTCGTTACCCTATAGCACCAGGGCAAGATCCTAATGGAGTTGATATTTTAGTTCTGATAAAATAAATTCATAGCCAGGAGAAATATGACTTATTCAATGTAAGATTGAATTATTAATTAGATTAATAATAATATGTCTTATTTTAATAAAAATACAAATTATCACTCATTAGAATATTGACTAATAGGGTTTGACATGCTGTGACCCTAATCAATATCAGGATCATAACGAGATGACTTAATATTATGATTTAGAGGTCAAAATAATATTTATAATTTTATCGGTAATTAAAATGAGAATTCTGGAAGGATATTTAATATATCCGGGTATACGAGAAATTCGGAAATTGAGTCCGATATAATATTAAAGAGTTAATATTATATTTCCATTCCGATAAAATTATTGACCTTATAAGTCACACCCAAAATAAATAATTTGTCTAATCCATATAAAGATGTGGGGAGTAATTTAATTAAGAATTAAATTAGAAATGATTACATATATATTTTTTTGAATTAAAATTAATATTGATTAATTTTAACTATTTTTCTTATTTATAATTTTAATTAATGTGTTAATTAAATTAACCATATTGGTATATTAAATAATTACCATGGTTAAGATAATAGAAGAGAAGATTGATTTTATGATTAATGATAATAGCTAGAAAATGAGTTATACAATTGTTGCACCGTCATTATATCATAAATCAAAATTAAAAAAAAAAGTTAGAATTTTCTTTTCTTCCATCTGCATTGAATGAAGTTGAAAATTTTTCTTCTCTTTTGGTTGGCCTTTTGGCCCTTCTTTTCTTCTTAATATTTCTTAATCTCTTCTTCTTCCTTAGTTAACCTCCTTCTGCCTCTTCTTCAAATTTTCTCTTGAAGCAAAAATTGTTTTTGTTCTTAAAAAATTTACTTTCTCTCATACGGTATGAGTATTGAAAGAAAATATTGAGAAAAAGCTCATAAAGTGTTAGTAGCTCATAAATTTGCCAGAAGGAGAAATTTGTGGTCATACATCTGGGACTAGCACAGGAGTTTCATTAACGCAATTAAAGTTTTTGGTCTTTTTGTTTGGTTTGCACCTTGGTAAACTCGGTAATAAAATGTTTGTCTTAATCCTTTTATTTCCTTTTTTGTTCTTTAAATCATGGGATGATCTTGGCAAAATGAATATTATCCATAAAAGTTAGAAAATATGTTTTGCTAATAGTTATGGATAAATGCTCAAGGTTAACATGAAAAGTGTATTTTCATGTCATACAATATTTGATTGCATGTTTCGATAAAATTAAAAATTTTTGAAATCTATAATTTTGACCGAGACCTAGAGCTCCTCTCAATCCAAATACAGTTTCCACAGCCAACACTTGCTGGCATAAGTCACCGAACTGTTGACATATGTCCAGCCAGTTTGTGGTTGCATTCCATTGTGAGCTAAGTAAACGATATCAGTGGCAGCGGAAGCCGCGGTAGAGTTTAGGGCAAGCGACACCTTAATTAAAATCAAAAGACGAGATTTAATCATCATTTCAAAATACATCAGATTAATTATATATGAACAATTTAATTAGTTTTATTTAGAAAATTAATCAACGAGCTTAATGAATTACGTACAGTGTCAAAAATGAAGAGTAGAATCCTTGGTCTAGCTGCATAGGGGCGAACAATGGTTACTATGGAGAATGGAAGAGAAAGAACTAGGTACCTAGCAACCATTGCCATTACAATTATGAAAAACCTATATGCAAATCCCATGAATTTCACCTATGGTATTCCAACTATGCAAATTGTAATAATTCAGTTTTTCAAAAATTATTTTAATTATAAAATAAAAGTTGAAATAATTCTATATTACATGCCCTTTTTTCTTACAAAAGAAACATTGGCCTTTCCTTTTCTTGTTTTTTGATTGACCATTGGTATTATTTGGCCATTTGTACCTAAGCTTATTTGAAATATTTTGAGATTTTCCTTACTTAACCATATGCACTTTGGATATCTGGCTTTCATATTCCTTCATATTTTTTTGCAAGTGTATTTCAACGCTTCCACACAAATTTTGTGAGCAAGATCATCAAGGGTTATTTTACCATTTTCATGTTTGAGAGTTCTTTTAAACTCTTTCCAAGATGGGAGCAATTTATCAATAATAGATGAAACAATTATGCATGAATCCATATGCATATTATGTTGAGTAAAGTCATTAAGAATCCTTTCAATTTCATAAAATTGCTCCATTACCTGGCCTGTTATTATCCATTTTTATAGTTTGTGAAATGAGAGACCGAGAATTTCTTACTTGTTGCGTCCTTTTACATATACCTGGCCTCAAGTTTGTTCCATAGCTCCTTTGCCGTCTTGATTGGTTGATAAATATCAAAGAGGGAGTCACACATGGCATTGAGAATGTGGTCTCAGCATATCTCATCATCAGTGTCCTACTTTTTCCTGATTTAGGCTTAAGCCACAGTTTCATTGTCCTCTTCAGCTGGCCTAGCAATATTTAGGACGTAAGCAACTTGAATTGTCACTAGCAAGAAGTGGACATGTTTCTTCGATCTTATTAAGTTTACTCCATCGAACTGTTTCAACTTGATAATGTTATTTGTCAAGTCCCTTAGAGAAGCTACTGATTCGAGCAAATTCACCTTTAGATTGTTGGGGTGGAATTTCGGGGGATTGTATAACAAAGGTTTCAAGGCGTGTATCAAGTTGTTACTTTCCAAAATGTGAATTTGTTCTCCCTTTAGGATACAATGAAGCTAGATAGAGAGCACTTTTAGATTGTGATATCTAATCTTAGCAACCTTTGTGTATATAGGAAGTACTGATAAGGTAAGGTTTACGATTCCTTTGATACTAATTTGTTTAGTTTTTATAGTTTAAAATAAGTTTATAGACTCCTAAAAGGATTAAATCAATTGATTATATCATTTTCTAACTTAAATTCATGATTTTAGATAGAGTCCAACTTAAAAAGGAATTTCAACACAACTAAAATTTGTGCAGAATCGTGAGTCGTTGTGGGCACGATGACCATTGCGCTCGTGACAACACGTAGCAACCTCAAACACTCCTACTTCATCACCACACGGTTGTGATGACTATCACACTGGTGATAGTGGTGAACATCCCTAGAAGTGTCACAAGTGTAATAATTGTTGCGCTTGTGACCACTATTCTCATAGGCCGTTATAGGCGTGATGATTGTCACGCTCTTAATACTTATTATTTTGAAAATCTCACCCTTAGATTAGACTGGGCAATTAAGTTGGATTGGTAAAATTTATTCAGGTCATTTTGTATTCAAATTATTTTCATATTATTAATTTTGGGTCTCATAATCGGATTAATCAGATGAGTTATTGAATCAATGTATTTTTTGAAAACTATATTTAAATGATTTTCATTTTGGAATTGAGTTTTAAATGACCAATTTAAATTTTATTAAAAAAATTTGAGTTTGAGTTATTTCATGCAAATTCATATTGTAAAATTGTTAGATCAATTCTTAACTAGACGACAAAACAATGTGAATAATTAAGGGTCAGTTGGAAAAGGTTTCATGTTTGAGAAATATTTCTTACCTTTTTATTATATTCTTTGTTTCATTTTATGAGTAACATATACTAATACTATTAATATTATGGGTTTTACATAAAAAAATATAAATACTATCATTCGATAGAAATAGAAAATATGGAAAAGGTTGCTTTTCAAAAACAAAACAAAAAATTTGTTTTAATTTTTTTATTGTTATTTTATAAAACTCTTTTCAATTTTTTGAAAGCTAAAATTGTGGATACAGATGGGTTGAAAAAATTATGTTATTGTCTTTAAAAAAATACATAAATAAAGTGTTGTGATCCCTTCAAATATGACTTTAAATTGTCTTTTAAAATACTTATATAAAATTATGTAAATGATTAAATATTTTCAATTTGTAAAAAAAGATTAATTAAATTATTTTCTTCTTCACATTAGAAATGAAAAATAATAATAAACTAATAATACAATAAAAAAAAAAATTTCAATACATATAAACATTAAAGTGAATTAAAAAAAATTGTATTTCAAAAAAAAGTATACTGGAAGGAGTAAAAAGTAATTTCTTCCATTAAAAGGCTCAATAGGCTATGGACTATATGATAGAAGTTAGTCATTCTCTTGTACATACCATACAGGTGTAAAACTGCTCCTAATATTGATATATGGTGGCGAAACGATTCAAACTCAAAATCTCATGAAAACACCAATCAAACCACACTTTAATTGGCAGTAATTTTATTTTGGTTTAGTGGGAGAATATAAACTAATGTAACTGACTTTATCGTGTAGACAAAAACAATAACGAAGTGATTGAAAACCGATATATGTAGTCAATAAAGTAGGGGATTTCTCTGCTAAACCTGTCAATATATTTCTTAAAGCTAAATTATCTTTTTAATCCTAAACTTTTTCTCTCACGATAAATATAGCACCACTTTATCGTAATTATATAAAAATATACATGCTATTCGCTTTTTTAACAAATATAGCTTCTGGCCAAAAAAATGAAATCCAATGCATACATGGCTATCATGTTTTTGGAAGAAAAAAAAAAAGAAGAGTCAGCACACCAGAATGTTGACTAGGACAATGACTTAGCACCTTTAAAACAATGTGTTTTGGTCTTCTTCCTTTTTAAATGAAATCTCTAAAATCTACCTTGTTTCAATCTTCTTTCTCTTCAGACTAGGTCACGATTTGTTCGATCTTATTGGAGTTCTTGGGCATACACGATCCGACCATTAATCAAGCTTGTTCTAGCTAATAATTGAGCTTGTTCCGGCATACAATATCGAGAGATAGCACTGGAATGAGTTATGTTTCTCATTCATCATGAGCAAGAGTTTATTGCAATCATGATAGTTATCTTGTTCTTACTTCTTTCACCCTAAACAATCCAACTCACAGATTCTTGTGCTGCCCTTTGCGGGAATATATGAGGTCAATAATTTCAATACTTCTCTTAAAGTCTCTAATTTTTCCTGTCTTTGTTTTGTGATGGCAGGCTGGGGATTACCGATTTTTCGAGTGGATTGATGAACTATATATTGGTTATGTGAGGGAAGTTATACTCCATATAATTAGAAGGAACCTAAATCTTGAAGAAAAATTAGAGATTGAGAAAGAAATCAATGTTGCACTAAAGAGGAGATGAAGATCATAGAAAAAAGGGTGAAAGGTGTTGAAGAACAAAGGAGAGATTTATTATATGAGCTTGATAACTTGACTGAAGCGAAATATGTGGCTGATATTGAATTAAGGAGGACTCTATTGCCAAGAAAAGCTTGAGGGAGGAGTAGCAAATGAAATTCAACTTTAAAGTTTTGAAGCTTGTAGTTGTGCCTATCAGTGGTATTTCTTAGTTGTATGTTGAGTAATGTGAAAAAAATAAAAAATGTGAACATCTTCATGATTGAAATAATAAATTAAGCTTATTTTTCATACACATTTGTTAAAGTAGCAATATGACATCCATTGCTTGAATAAAGATACAAAAGTCTACTATCACAAAATGACAATCAATCCAAATCACAAAATGACATCCAATTCAATTCCTATTCCAATTCACATTACATCACAGTTGAATAAAAAAAATGACAATCACAAAATGGCATCTGATTTGCCTAAAATATTCACAAAATAACCATAAAAATAGTAAGAACTATGAATAAAATGACATATGATATGCCTTCATAATAAGTCAATAACATCCCAAATCAGTGATTCATATTCACATTCCAAAAATATGTATGTTCTCTAAATTCAATTGCCAGCAGATTTGTTGCCAAATCTGATCTCTTATTGCCAATAATATTATCCATGCCATATTGTGGAGCTACGATGGTTGGACCTGCTGGGGCTGGAACTGCTGCTAATGGACTTACTGGGGGTGGACCTGTTAGTGGTGGACTTGTTGGGAGTGGAATTGTTGTTGATGCACCTGCTAGGGTTCGAGCTGCTCCTGAGGCACCAATGACATTATTGACTCTATTTTCACCAGGCATCTATAAATATAGCAAACAACTAAACAACTAGTATAAATTTTTATTCCATTTAGCAAGTGTCATAACATATAACATCAAGTTTTCAAAGTTAAATAGCAATACTCATGCAACAATAATCATTTCCAGAATTAGCAAATATTCTAACACCATATCCATGTCTTGTTTGTATAATTTAAGAATTCATTAGTTTTTCAATATCCATAATCAAATATCAACTACTTATTAGTTAAAATATGTACCAATTGTCTTTTTTTAAATTCATTGACCACTGTCTCATCAACTGGTCTTGAAAGGTTTCTCATTTTTTATTATGCATTCCTTAGAGTGGCTATCTTTTTTACTGGTGGTAGACTGCTGACTTGCTTTTTTGGTCTTTCATGCTTGGGATATGTGAAATATTGCACTATATTAAACTAATAAAATAAAAGGCAGTTTTATAATACTAATGTCAAATAAATACCAAACCTTTTTAGTTGGTGTAGATGCACTTGGTCTGATTAGTGTAGCAGTACTTGGTCCTATAGAGCAAGTTCTTTTATTGTGATCATAATTGCCACAAGTAGTTCACTTCATCTCTAACCCTATTCTAGGCAACTTATTTGTATTCGATACTCTTTTTTTCCCTTTCATTGGGATATTTCTTCCTACTCTTTTTGGGCCTTCTAGTCGTTTAACAAATAAAGGTGGCAAAATTTGATTATCACTAATAATTGGCCATTGATTTAGACCATTAGTTGGCACTAGTCAATTTTCATATGCTCTAAGTATCTCTCCTTTAGGTAAAATGCATCTATGTATTTGTTTGGGCCTTCTCTGACATGATTGATACTAGCCAATGCATGACAACAAGGTATCCCTATCAATTTCCAAGCCCTACATGTACAATACTTCCCAACCAAATCCATTATGTATCTCTTTTCAAAAAAAGACTCCTCATGCTTCCTATCCACAGCTAGATTAGGTGAACAAAACTTAACTAGACTCTGAATCTTTCCTATCTTTTTCCTAATACGAGGGCAAATGACATTAGTAGATTTTTCAAAAGTTTTCACATTGTCATACTTCCTAACCATCAAATATTGCCTAATATCCTCGAACATGTCAATTAATAGTTTATTCCTAGATTTAAGAATGTGTCCATTAAAGGTTTCACAAATATTGTTATCTATCATGTCACTCTTACATATAAAACTAATTAAAGACTTGCAAAACACATATGGATTCTTACCACAGAAAGCTTCTTATGCCTCAACTGACTCCTTCAACTCCTTCAGCTTTGAGTGAAATTGACTTTCACAAGTAGATTTGGTACATTCCTAGAACATCTTCTTAAATTTTGGCCACTAAATAATTTTTTCCATATTGCATAGATATGCCTAGCACAGTTACGTTGCTCAGCATTTGGGGCCAAAGATTTTATGCCATTTAAAAGACCCTAAAACCTAAATACATGCAACAATTAGTACAAGGTACATATGCATATAAATAGTGAATTAGTAGAGTTTTCATATTTACATTATGTTGGTCTGAAATGAAACTCCATCCAAAACCATCAATCACATTCAACTCCCCAAAGAGAAATTCAAAGAACCAAGTCTAGGTCTCCTCATTTTCTCTCTCAACAACTGCCCAAGCTGATGGGTTTTGAACATGTATCTTATACATAAAATAGTAGCGGAAACAAAAAAATCAAAATCCAAATCAAAGAATTCTACTTGTACCAATTAAAACTAATTTAATAAAGGAAAATTCAAAAATTATACCTTTATAATTTATTGATTTTTCTTCAACTTCTGACCTTGTTGGCTTGTAATAAACTATAATAATTCAATCTTGGATCGTCTCTAACAATATCCACGCGAAGATGAGAGGATGAAACCACTAGGGAGATAGTTTGAACAAACCTCAATGTGCTAGCAATGAGTATGTTCCTTTGAGAGGAAAAATTAAACTCTTTAATTTTTTGTGTTGTATCCAAAAATTTTTCCTTATCTATTTTCTATCTTTTGGGGTCTTTTAGATCCAAAAGAAATCAAAAAACTAGATCAAAATTGAAGAGAGGAGAAAATGTAGAGTTGCATAAAAAATAGCCAACTTGGCCACTTAAAAGGGATTAGTATGCACGTAGTAGCCTGCTTGGGTCTGTTGGGCAGGCCAATCGGGTGGCCTGCCAGGCTAGCGGACCCGTCAACCCCCTCGAGCGATTTTTTCCTGCGATCTTATCACGAACTAACTCGAAATAATTCTCTCATATTTTGGATCTCATCCAAATCCATTTTACTCATTCTTTACATTTCCAAAGTGTGTGATCCATTAGGTTCCCAGATATGTTAGCCGCTTAAATTATCAAATAATTTAAATCATAAGCTATATCTAACAATACATCACGATTCCCAATTGACCGGAAAGTTAGTGGTTTGACTACGAAAAATCATAAGTTGTATCTTGCAACACATCATGATTCCCAATTAACTGGAAAGTCAGTGGTTTGACTACAAACCTTTCCATAGACAATTTTTGTGCAATTTATCCTTTTACCATTTTGTACCCCACTCGGTTCAGAGTATGGACAATGTGTCAACTCCCACTAGATTGACTACGTCAAACCTAGCCCAAGTGATGTTACATCTTATCATTGGGACTCATTACTCTACTAGACATGTCACTGAAGACCATCTTCAGGACATTTCCACTATGGCCAGAGATTCCCGAGTAATGATCCTAATACGAGGCCATGGGTATACTCTCTCTCTATTATGAGCGGTGAATCCTCTGTTGACTACCTAATTACCTTCAAATACCTCAAGCTGTACCCAATTACCATCCCATTAGCGACCTCTATGAGGCAATAAGGAATGAGTCAAAGCATAGAATTAGTATCCAAGATATCCTTGAGTATCTCAAGTCTAAGGATACTTACCTCATTGCTATGATGAGACTATCATTGACATTTGAATAGATAATCCATATGATCGTCTCATAGCAGGTAATCCAATGTACTTAACTACTCTTAGCAAGCATCCACATGTTAACTTTGAACATCTCATGCTCACAGCTTATGAGATCTACTGCTTGATCCCATCAAGGAGTATAACATGTGTTAGTCTATCCGGATCATTAATGTCCTATGTTGTTGATCCTATGAATAGGGATAATTTAGATAGTAACATAATTACACATGATAGGAATCTTATTATCATGATCTCATCATGATTTTCTTTATGGTATGTTTCATATCTTGGACTTTTATTATTCAGTTTAAGATCTATATCAATTCATACACAGATGAATACTAATATAATGAAATAATGCCTTTATGAATTTGTACACTAAGTGCCTGAGGCGATTGTCTTTTGGGCACCTCTATAATAATCTCCCACTAGCACTAAAGCCAATCGTCGTTGTACATTACACTATAGGCGAAGATATGACTATCATATTCCTTTTTGGGGTTTTGTTCTAGTGGCTTGATCAGATATTTTCTAATCAATAGGCACTCTCTCTCTCTCATTACATCACATCTACCATTGATTTCTAAAATTAATTGATAAGATTGAGTACATATTTGGACATTTTGATGAGACCATGATTCCTTTGCATATGCAGTGGCTCTATTTTTGTTCCAATCATATTGGATTTACAATAATAGGAATCACTTCTAACTTGTGATGAATTTCCTTTTCAAACTGCTTCCTCAGCTGCCTTGGAAGTGTAATGTACTTTTAGTTGTGGAATCATCAGTCATCATCTATTTGGAACTTTTTCAATTGACTAGACAACTATTTAATGTGAATACATAGTATGACTAGGATTTTGAGTTATCCTTGTTGAATTGGATGCTGGCATCTATAATCTGCTTACCTTAAGCTTATTATCTCCTTAAACCAAGAATACATCCTCAATCCTTCTCAAGTTGATGCTAGATTGTCCATAATCATGCCATATAGTTATAGTAACTATTGAATGTATGTCTATGTATGAATGTATGTTTAACATGCCATAAACATGATGAGACTTTATAAACAAAATCCCTTAATAAATAATAATTAAGACTAATGACTTCTATTAATATGAGGAGAACCAAAGTTCTTCTAGATGCTTGGTTGTTGAGCTGACTCAAGCCCGCTTTATAAGAATATGTTCAAACCATTGAAATATGATTTCATGATTAATGGGTTGGTCTTAACCAATTTCATTAATTTGTTGAGTTAACTCAAGGTCAATGTAGATTGGAGGCAGTGTTGGGTAAATGTATATGAGATGTACATGTATCAAGAGTTGATAGCCCAATGATTTGTACACATATCAATTTGTTGATAGCATAATTTGGTAGTTGCATTTAAAGATGTAGTTGGTATGGATTAGATACCTACCAATTTGATTTAAGAAGCTTGTTGAGCTGACTTAAGGTTTTTCTAAATTGGAATTAGATACCAACCCACTAAGAGAACTTCCAAATAAGTTCTCTTGAGTTCATAGTGAAGGCTATGGGTTCACAATAAAACAGTGTGAGCCATAATACGTTTTATGAAAGACCTAATATCATGCATTCATATATGTACACACTTATACAATCTCAATCTTTACATCTAAGTTGTTAGAATCATATCATGCAATATGAATCAAAGCGCAATCATGAGTCATACATTTTGACTAACCTAAGCTTTCTTGACTGACATAAAACTGAGAATGGTTCTCAAATCCAAAAGGTTGTCAAAGTCTTGGAATAGTTATTTTCCTTGCCTTAATACTTGAGATGCGAATGTTATGAACAATTTATATACAAAAAGGTATTTGGATGATAGTGGATTGGTCTTAAGTTGTTCAAACTTCAAAAGCAACATTGAAATAGATGCAAAACCATTATGAATCATCTTAAAGAGATGGCTAATGTGCAAGCTCACACTGAGTGATATGAGATATCTAAATTGCTCTACCACTTCAAGGTGATAGAAGGAAGATCTAAAATGTAACATGCATTGTAGATAAAGGAAAAAGTAGAGAGATAACTTAAAAGGTACTTCCATTATGGCAAGAGTTGAAAAATGGAAATAGAATAACAAAGCATATTTGGAATTTTAAAGAAGCAAAAGGATAAGACATATAGATGCACCTTCTATTTCAAGTAAATTTGATAAAGAGGATAACATTGTTTCTTGTAAAAATACATGGGTATTAGATACTACATGTAGGCCTCATATATACAAGATATGCAAGACCAGAGAAACAATAGAACACTTAAGTAAGGAGAGTCGAAACTATGCACATTGGCCATATAGCAATAGTTATTGCAATAGTTATAAAGGCTTAAGTTTCATCACTCTCTAGTAAGCTTGTTTGAAGGTTTAAACAATTGCAATTTTGTTTTAGTTTATGAATAAAGAATATAATTTTGTTTAATAGCTAAACAAAAGTTCTTCATTTGACAATTAGGAACAATTGTTGTTCTGTGTGGTCAAATGATATTTTTTATGAAACTAAAACATTATGCAATAGAGTTTATGATTTTGGAATGTTTGATTCTATCCTCAATATTAAATTTAAAGGGTTGATGACCTAAAACCATAAATTTTGGCATTGTCAACTCGGGCATATAAAAGAGAATCACATGATGAGTTATGGTAACTTGGGGTCATTTGAATATGAATCATGTGATACATATGAATCTCATTTGCTAAGTAAGTTAACAAAATCACTTATTAGTGATAAAGGATGATCATGCAAAAGAACTGATGGACCTTGTACATATAGATATATGTGGACCAATATTCATGCATGTCATAAATGGTTTTGCCTACTTCATTACCTTATTTATGATCACTCATAATTTGGGTATTTGTATATGGTGAGATACAAATTTGAAACCTTTGAAAAATTCAAAGAATTCAAAAATAAAGTAGAGAAATAATTCAGTAAAAGTATTAAGACACTTATATTATACCAAAGTGAAATAATACTTAAGCTAAATGTTTCAATGTCATATAAGAGATAATAAGATTTTACCTGAATGAACCATATCTTATATGTCATAGTATAATGATGTGGCTAAAAGGAGTAGTCGAACCTTGTTAGACATGGTAAGGTACATAATAAGCTTTTAAAATTCCTTAAAGTTCCTTTTGTGGTCATGGACATAGGATTATGTTTATGTGATAAACATAATACCTTATTAGTCAGTTGATATTGTTCCATATAAGATATGAAATAACATAAAACCTATTCTTTCATAAATGAGACGAGAGCTTTCCAACCATACCATTTTCATGCAATGAAATAGAGAATCAAAATCACAAAAAATTGAACAAATTTTGGATTTCTAACAATTTTTACGCAAAATTGTTTAATTAATCTACTAATCTTCAATTCAACCATAAAAACACGAATTTTAGGCTTTGATACCAATGTAATTAGATATTGTCAATAGAAATTTACTTGTTGGAGCATGAATGTCCTGTTTTAAATGCTTGGGGTACATTAATTATTAGAATATGAACTATTTCTATGACACGAACACCCTTTATCTCTTGTAGACTTAAGAGAACCAAGAAACTAGAGTTTTTTTTCACGTTAGAAATGAAACAATTAATTTCTAATTAACTTCTTCCTTTTATACTTGGTAGTATTTGGGTCTTGGACTGGTCAAGCCTATATGGGTAGCCCTTACCCATAGCCCAGCAACTGCTATACCGAGAAGTCATTCTCGACTATCCTCAATATTAGTGTTGTAATCAATTTTTATTGGTTATAAGTAAGAAAATAGCAAATGTGTTATAGAGGGTACGATGCACGTATAAAATGTGTGCTGTGAACTTGTTTTTGACCCATTTTAGGGGTTTATTTGAGTTGTGATAACTTATTTGTTTTGGTGTCCAATGACCATGGATGAGTTCTATGTATGTTTAGGAAGTATTTAGAAGTGGAATTTCGACAAAATTTGACCATAGACACAAGTTAGGACCTTTCACAATTGGTGTTACAACCATGCTGAATATATCATAACCATGACAACACTGTTCATAGCAAAGGCAGTAGCCTTCACGACCAGCCCAATTTGTCATGGCCGTGATAACACTATTCACAACAAAGGTGACTCATGTTTAAATGATATTTTGGAGGGTCTGAAACATGTCAATCATGCACAAATGCCAAAGTATGATGTAAAAATATATGAAAACATATTAATGAGTATAAATGTGACATGTGAACATGCATGTACATTATATTAAACAAGATGGAAGAAAGAAAGTATAAGATTAAAATGAAGAAATTCTTTGATATAAATGTCCATTTCTCTACCTAAGGACTACTTTAGGGTAAATGATGCATCATGAAAGGGATAAGCGATACATATCAATGAGATGTATGAGTGAAGATCAGGTTGACTAGCCCTAGACTGGGTGCTCTTGTTCCTGGTACTCATATTTTTATACTTAATCAGGTTAACTGAGCCCTGGTTTGGATGAGCACGCTTGACTTGAGGGAGCTCGAATGAGCATACAGATTACAGTGGTTAAGTAAGATGTCTAACCCTAGACTAGGCGTGCCGACTTCATGCCTTGTATACAGAGTGAGTAGGATGTCTAACCCTGAACTAGGTGCACCAACTTCACACCCCATATCCAACCAATCTGGGAAATGATGTTTGGGCTATATTTATCAAAGTTGCTTATTGAAAAGAAAATGAACATGACAAATATGATTGATGGTAAGAGGTTAATGGCATGAATAATGGTAAAAAGGTTAAGGCATATAATATAAAATGAACACAAACATTGTATGCATGTGATATAATATTTCTATAGTTTTCATAAACATAATATAATGTTCTTAAGCCATGATACATAATTCCATGACATGATATA
>CATIWF010033898.1:0-98507 GCA_949630135.1 Balakata baccata
GTTTGTACAGTTTTAATACTCTTTTGCTGCAGTTGGGCAAATTTGACTTGGTTACTTTAGCTCAAAATGTGTATACTCAAATTTTGAGTAGTGGGGTTAAACCTAGTTTATTAACATTTAATACTATGATTAATATTTTGTGTAAGAAAGGGAAAGTCGAGGAGGCTATGTTGGTTTTCGATAAGATTTTTCAGTTTGATATGTGCCCTGATGCGTTCACGTATACCTCATTGATTCTTGGTCATTGTAGGAATCGTAATTTAGGTAAAGCTTTTGAGGTTTTCAATAGGATGATTGAGGATGGCTGTGATCCTAATTCAGTCACCTATTCAACCCTGATCAATGGGTTGTGCAATGAAGGGAGAATCACCGAAGCAATGGATATGCTTAAAAAAATGACTGAAAAAGGAATTGAACCGACTGTGTATACATATACATTGCCGATTACTTCTTTGTGTGACACTGGACGTTCGGATGAAGCCATAAATCTAGTGAAAAGTATGAAGAATAGGGGTTGTAGTCTGAATGTGCAAACATATACAGCTCTTATGAGTGGATTGTTTCATTCGGGGAAAATTGAAGTGGCAATAGGGCTGTACCACAAAATGCTGAGAGAAGGTTTAGCTCCTGGTACAGTTACATATAATGCATTGATAAATGAACTGTGTACGGAACAAAGATTAAGCATTGCTTTGAAGATTTTTTATTGGATGGAGGGACATGGTACCCTAGCAAATGCACGAACATACAATCAGATTATAAAGGGGTTGTTCGCGATGGATGAAATGGAGAAGGCAATGGTAATTTTCAATAAAATGCTTACAATCGGTCCATCTCCTACTGTGGAAACATATAATATGCTCATTGTTGAAAACCTCAAACGGGGATATCTTAGCAATGCTATGAGATTTTTGTATATGATGAAGGATAGTGGTTGTCAACCTGATGAGAGGACGTATTCCGAACTTATTTCAGGCTTTTGCAAAGGGGGCAAATTGCATTCAGCAACTAGTCTTTTTATGGAGATGGTTGAAAGTGGCATAAGCCCAAATCAATGGAATTACACCGCCATGATTGATGGTTACTGTAAGGAGAGAAAGATGGACATTGCCTTGTCATTATTTGAAAGAATGGAAGAAAATGGTTGTTCTCCTAGTATTGAAACTTATAATGCCATTTTGAGTGGCTTGTCTAATGTTAGTAATTTTTCTGAGGCCAAGAAACTCTGTGCTAAGATGGCAGAACAAGGATTGCAACCAAACACCATCACTTACACATCTTTGATTCATGGGCTTTGTAGAAATGGTGCAACCGGTTTAGCATTTGAGATTTTTGATGAAATGGAAAAGAAGAATTGTTTGCCAAATGTGTACACATACAGTTCTCTTATATATGGCTTATGTCAAGAGGGCAAGGCTGATGCTGCAGAGAGTTTACTTCAAGAAATGAGGTTAAAAGGACTGGTCCCCGATGAGATTACTTTTACATCACTTATTGATGGTTTTATTTTGCTTGGTAGGCTAGATCATGCATTTATACTTCTTCGGCAGATGGTTGAGATGGGTTGCTCACCAAACTACCGAACTTACACTGTACTGTTGAAAGGATTGCAAAAGGAACACCAATTACTCTCACAAAAAGTTGTGGCCCAAAATAAAACAGGGTATGGTTGCAGCGCAAATGAGAGGGATACTAGTACTGAATTGATTGGTAATCTCTTATCAAGGTTATCAGAGAATGGATGTGAACCAACTATCAACATGTACAGTGCTTTAGTCAGCGGCTTGTGTAATGAGGGTAGATCCTATGAGGCAAGTCAATTGGTACAGAATATGAAAGAAAAAGGCTTGTCCCCTAATATGGAAATCTTCTGCTCACTTTTAGTTGCTCACTGTAAGAATCTAGAAGTCAATCTTGCATTGGAAATATTCAGTCTGATGGCAGTAAAAGGCTACAAGCCTTCTCTGTCTATCTATAAAGTACTCATTTGTGCACTTTGTCGAGTCAATCGGATGGAAGAAGCTCAGATTATATTTCAGAACTTGCTTGAGAAACAATGGAATAATGATCTCATTGTTTGGACAGTTTTGGCTGATGGGTTATTGCAGGATGGAGATCCAGATTTATGCATGAAGTTTCTCTCTCTTATGGAATCCAGGAAATGTACTTTCAGTTTGCATACATATAAAATCTTGGAAAGAGAACTATCTAAATTTGGCAAATCATTAGACAACGATCATATCTGTTACAAGTTGGGAGAATTGATCAGCCCTTCATAATTCTTGAGTCATACATAAGAAAATATATTGTTGCAACATGGATTTAGGGTGGTATTTCCAAAATGCACCCTATTAAAACAGTGAATAGGATGCCAATTTTTTTCATTCCTGTACATAATTCTTTGACATCTTGCTAATTGCGGCCTCATTCACCTATAAAGGTAAACATATGTTTGCTGCTTAACCTTGATCTGACATTCCTGCTTTTTACATTCACTGTTGAAAAAATAATGCTTTATCTCTGTTTAAGAATTGTTTTAGATAAGCTTGATTCTGATAGTGTTTTTGGTAATGCCAGAAATTACACTAAATTTTCATTCTACTGGAATTACTTAAATGACGAGATGAAGAATTCTGTGTTGTCAAGAGATGCTGATTATATCCAGGTAAAAAGGAATAATTTAAACTAATTAACAAAAACAGAAGAAATTAAATTTGAAAAGCCTGGTTAATGTAAATATTCTGCTAAGTTTAGGCACTATTCTTGCATGCAACACAACATTCTTTGAGCATATTTGCTGCTGAGGTAGTGTGGTCCCTGGATTAAAATGCTTATTTATGTCCTCATTACTAGCGACCTTGATCAACTATTACTTATGTGATAGGTGATAAATATTTATAATGCACACAAATGACCAAGCCTTTAGCGTAGAAGTTTGCATTCAAAATAAATGAGATTCTGATGAAGACTCACTCGTGAGCTATGCAGAAACTGTTTTTTTTTTTTTTCCTGTGGCAAAAGAACCATTGAAGTGCATCCATGTTATTTTTCAGATAAGTTCTGATTGTTCTTGAATATTCAACGGTTGTTTACAGAAAAGTTCAGCACAGACCAAGTTTTTCTTTGAGTCAAGAACTTAATGGTCTGTCCCTAAGAGCCTACATGACTAAACTAACTGGAGCATATAATGAAGTTACAAGATTAGGGACTAGACTAAAAGCATTTTAGAATGATTTAGTTCTTGGGGTTCTTAGAGATTGAAGGGCATATCTCATTGTATAATCTTTATGGAGAGGTTATATGATATCACAAGATGGTCCCATCTGTTAGGCTCGTCGCATTCATAAACCCAAGTTCTTGCACATAATTCAAAGCTACATTTACCTACGAGCATATGAGATGATTTTATATACAAGAAGATAATAATCATAACGAGGATAAAGTATCATTCTTTTAAGTGAAAAGAAGAAAAATAAAAGTAGGATATTCATAAAGAGCAAGGTTTTCTGCTGGATGTTCTGTGGCAGGACTAGATTTAAAACGGTCGGTCAACATAGAGTTAAAATCATACTAGAAAATCATCGTCTTATAATTTGAAGTTAAAAATTCTTACATTGCATTATGTAAAAACAGAGATATGATAATATATTTCTTGTGTTTATTGCTACAAGCTTTACATATTTATATACAAAAATGGAATGCTAATAAGGCAACTATACTAATTAGGATATTTACAACCACTAATTAGGGGATTATCTAATTAAGATATTTGCTACCACTAATTAGATAACTAATTAGGGGATTATCTAATTAGGATATTATATTTTGTAACACTTCCCCTCAAGCTGGAGCATAGATATTAATCATACCCAGCTTGTTACAAAGATAATCAATTTGAGCCTCATTTAAAGCTTTAGTGAAGAGATCTCCCAATTGTTCTCTTGTCTTCACGTATCCTGTAGAAATCAAATCTTGCTGTAGTTTCTCCCGAACGAAGTGGCAGTTGATCTCAATATGTTTTGTTTGTTCGTGGAAAACAGGATTAGAAGCAATATGAAGAGCGGCTTGGTTATCACACCACAACTTTACTGGTACCGTAATCTTGAGACCCACCTCAGTCAAGAATTAACATATCCACATAATCTCACATGCAGATTGTGTCATGGCCCGATATTTTGATTTAGCACTTGAGCGTGATACAACATTTTGCTTTTTACTCTTCCATGAAACCAAATTTCCTCCAACAAAGACACAATAGCCTGATGTAGATCTTCTATCAATCTTTGAACTTGCCCAATCGACATCTGAGAAGCACTCAATATAAGTGTCTATTATTTGCATAGAAAATACCATGTCCAGGGGCCCCTTTCAATTAATACAAAATTTGTTTTAAGGCTGTCCAGTGATGAACTGTTGGTGACGACATAAATTGACTCAATATTAATAGAATATGCAATATTCGGACAAGTCACAATGAAATAATTCAACTTCCCAACCAATCTTCTATACTTCTCAGGATCTTCAAATAGTTCACCATCCTTTGTAAGTTGCACATTAGGAATCATCGGAGTATTTGATGGCTTTGCCCCCAATTTTCCTGTTTCAGACAATAAGTCAAACACATATTTCCGTTGAGATAGGAAAATACCTTTCTTACTCCTTGTTACTTCAACACCCAAAAAATACTTTAGCATCGTGTGAAATTGAGTATAAAGAAAGGACTTTAGAGATGAGATTCCCACACTATCGTTTCCAGTAATAACAATGTCATCAACATACATAACTAGCAAAATAATTTTAGCTTCAGACTGTCTGTAAAAGACTAAATGGTCAGACTTACACTTCCGCATCCCAAACTTCTCAACTGCCTGACTAAACTTGTCAAACCAAGCTCGAGGGCTCTGTTTTAAGCCATACAAAGATTTGTGAAGACGACAAGCTTTCCCAGACTCCTCTTGAGCAACAAATCCTAGAGGTTGTTCCAAATAAACTTCTTCTTGGAGATTAGCATGGAGAAAAGCATTCTTGATATCAAGCTGATACAAAGGCCAATTATGAGTAGTTGCCATAGAAATAAACAATCTAACAGATGTTAGTTTAGCAACTGGAGAAAAAGTATCAGAATAATCCACTCCATAGGTCTGAGTATAGCCTTTAGCAACAAGACAGGCCTTTAAGCGAGCAACGGACCCATCAGGATTCACCTTAACTATGAATACCTATTTGCAACCAATAGCTTGTTTCCCTGGGGGTAAATCAACCAAGGTTCAAGTACCATTGTCATCAAAAGTATTCATTTCCTCCAGCATTGCATTATGCCATCCAGGATGAGACAAGGCTTCATGAACAGTTTTAGGAATATTGATGGAATTAAGAGATGCAACAAAGGAAAAAAAGAGGGTGACAGGTGATGATAAGAAACAAAAGAGGAAATATGATAAGTACATTGGCGCATACATTTGCGCAAAGTGATAGGAAGATCATCAATTGGAACAAGCTTTGATGATGGAGGAGTTGGTGCAGGACATGAATCAGGAGGGTGTTGTCTTCTAGAATAGACATGACGAATTGGGGGCTTGACGGGAGCCGAGTCAAGAAGTGGTTCAGAGGATGTGATAGTGTAGACTAACAAATCATCATCCTCCCCCTGATGTGCTGAAGCAGAAGATGAGAAATATAGTGTTTCTTCCAAAAAAGTGACATCATAGGATACAAGGTATTTATTAAGATCAGGACAATAGCACCGATACCTTTTTTGCAAACGAGAATATCCAACAAAGATACACTTTAATGATTTGGGGTGTAATTTAGTGACATGTGGACGAATATCGCGAACAAAACAAGTACCACCAAATATCCTAGGTTCGATAGGAAACATTGATTTAGTAGAAAAAAGAATACTGTAAGGAGTCTCACCATGAAGAACAGAGGAAGAAATGCGATTAATCAGAAAACATGCTGTTGAAACTGCATCAACCTAAAAAGTTTTAGGAACTTTCATTTGGAACAAAAGAGCTCTTGCTGTTTTAAGGAGATGTTTGTTCTTTTGCTCTGCAATTCCATTTTGGGATGGAGTATCAACACAAGATATTTGGTGAAGGATGTCATTTTGAATCATATAATTTTGAAAAGAAATTGACAAATATTCTTTTGCATTATCACTTCGCAATGTATGTACAGAAACATTAAATTGTGTTTTAACTTCAGCACAAAAAACACAAAAGTGAGTAAACAATTATGAACGACTTTTCATTAGATATAATCAAGTCATACGAGAATAGTCATCAACAAAAGTTACCAAGTATTTAAATCCAGTTTTATATTGAATTGGACAAAGACCCCAAATGTTAGAATGAACTAACTCAAAAGGAAAACTTGCTCTTTTATTGACTCTTGGACTCGAACTAAGACGATGATGTTAAGCAAACTGACACGATTCGCAATCTAAGGAAGATAACTTACTAAACTGAGGACACAACTTTTTAAGCAAAGGAAGGGATGGATGCCCCAATCGACAATGCACTTGAAAAGGGGATGTAACTCTAGAGCATGCAATAGATCTAGGTATGTGGGTGTCAAGAATGTAGAGGCCTCCTGACTCATGTCTTTTACCAATAATCTTGTTTGTCATAAGATCTTGAAACAAGCAATGATCAGGAAAGAATGAGATGCAACAATTAAGGTTGCGAGTAATTTGGCTTACGAAAATCAAATTGAAAGATAACTGAGTCAAATGAAGAACAAATGTCAAAGGAAGCAATGAAGTAGGAATAATTGTGCCAGACCCAATAATAGAAGATGATGACCCATCTGCTAAGGTGACATTAGAGATGGATTTATGCGACTAAAAAGTAGAAAAGAGGCTAGAATTACCTGTCATATAATCTGTGGCACCAAAATCAATGACCCATTTGGAGGTGGAAACAAGACATGTATTGGTCTTTTTCAATACTCTGTAAATAAAGACGAATTGTCTTGCTCCAATTCATATAATTAGAGCCATTGAGTTTGTGTTCTGTAATTTAGACATTACCAGAATTACATCAGAAACACTAATTGTGTTTTTGTCAGCCATAACTCACACAAAAGCAATAATCCCAACAAAACAGAAGCAACAAATCACAATCAAAATCTACAGATCTGAAAAGTAAGTAAACAGAACTTGGTCTCAAGTGAGTAGCAAAACCAAGAGAGTATAACCTTAACCAAACCTGGAAAGGTGTTGTATAGACAGAGGCGAGCCAAACGACAGTAACAACAGAAATCACTCCAAGTGAATGACCCAATTTCGGAACCCTAATATGTCAAATTGACAGATAATCCAAATCTAGAAAAATATGTTCCAGATCCAAATCCCACTCTCTAACACTCTGATACCATGTAAAAACAGAGATATGAGAATATATTTCTTGTATTTTATTACTACAAGCTTTTCATATTTATATACAAAGATAGAATGTTAATAAGACAATTATACTAATTAGGATACTATACTAATTAGGATATTTACATCCACTAATTAGGGGATTATCTAATTATGATATTTGCTACCACTAATTAGGGGATTATCTAATTAGGATATTATATTCTGCAACACATTACAATCATGACTAACTTCTACACCGCTTCTGACCACCTTCTGACGACCTACAATCACTGCAGCAATTAACTGCCTCTACTGCCACCATCAGCATCATGGTGTTGGCACCGCCTCTCCTGCTTAGTACCAGCACTAGCAGTAGGGCTGTCCAAAAAAGTGAACTGAACCCCCCCAAAAAAATAGTTAACCGAACTTAATGAACTGATTTGAAAAAATTATCCATGGACAAGACCCGTTAACCAGTATATGCATTCATGGTCTCTTTTGACATAGAAACATGAATGGATGGGTTGTGGTAAAGATTCATAGGTTTATGCAAATGCGAGGAAAATGGACTATTTTATAGTACTAGGAACCGATTTCTATAGGTAGCAATTTGAAAAACTTGATGGCTCCTTTTTTAATAGTTAAAACCTGAAATTTAGCTTTTAACCAGTTTTAACTGACTGATTTAGGTTTTGATTTTTGTAAACAGAACTTAATGGACTAGACTCAAAAAAAAAATTCATCCACTGACACCCTAACTAGCAGCATCTCCATGCTGTTACAATAACTATCTCCACAATAAACTTTATTTCTGCCACGAATGCTAGAATGTTATCAGTACCATATGGTCATTACTGTCACCACTAAATCTACGCCTATGCTCTTACTGTTACCTTGAAAGCCACCAACATGCAATTTTTACCCTAGTCATATCATCCTGTAAAACTGTGGTCCTGCTATTTTAATACAGCATTGCAATACCTTTACTCTAATAAGCTTTGCCACCAAACTGGTAAGTCACTTCACAAACAGAAGCGATTGATTGATTTTTCTGCATGGTTGCCTTAGATGTAGTTCACCAGAAGGATAGTATAGTAGCAAAGTCCCATGAGGGAGTTTCGAAGTCTCACTCATAGAGTGGATATTTGATAGAGAAGAACAAGAGGAGCTGGGCAACAGAGGAAGTATTGTGGACCTGCCTGCACAGCAACATCATACTTGGCAAGTTTATTCTAGGAGGAGCAAGGGAGGACACGTGGCAGCAAGCAGTTATAAAATGTAGAGAGCAAGAGAGTGCAGGAGGTTGATCATTTCTTGTGTATTTGGCTTTGGGTTTCTGGATTGCCAGAAAAGGGGTTGCATCCCCGGACTGACATGCTAGGTGGCTGCCAGATTTATTTGTTTTGGGAGCTGGTCATTTTGGGTTTCCATTTGTAATTTCTCTTTTGTTGCTACTGTCCACCATAAGCAAATATTGTAAGTATTGAGATTAATACCAATGGAATCCGCCTTTCTTCCTCCAATCTACTCCGGATCAATAGAGTTTAGCTACTCCGGATCAACAAAATTGGGTAGCTAAACTCTTGGGATACATTTTGACATTTGTTACAAACCAGGAAATGACAATCGAGCTGCAGATGCGCTGTCTAGGAGGGGAGAGGGTGATTTTAGCTTCATGGTTTCATCCCCGATGTGGACTGCAAGTCATCAGTTGTTAGAAGAGGCCAAACAAGATGCCGTTTTACAACAAATATAGGTTGATTTGCAGAAAGATGATCAATCCCAGCCTGGTTTCACTTTGAAAGAGGGATTATTGTATCATAAGGGGCAGTTGGTGATTCCTTCCACATCCAAATTCATTCCAGAATTGTTGCAAGAATTTCATAGTACCAAGACAGGGGGTCATTCAGGTTATTATCGGACTTATCGCAGGTTAGCAGCTAATTTGTACTGGGTGGGCATGAGTTCAGCCGTTTAGAAGTTTGTGCAAGAGTGTGATGTGTGCCAACGAAGCAAATCAAGCACCTTGGCTCCTAGGGGTTTGTTACAGCCCTTAGATATACCAAATGCCGTTTGGGAGGAAATTTCCATGGATTTCATATCTGGACTGCCCAAATCCCGAGGTTATGATACCATTTTAGTGGTGGTGGACAGATTATCCAAGTATAGTCATTTCTTGGTATTGAAACATCCACATACCGCCCAGTCAGTTGCAGAATTATTTGTGAGGGACGTCGTGCGTCTCCATGGGCTTCCTAAATCTATCCTCAGTGATCAAGATCCCTTGTTCATGAGTCGATTCTGGCAAGAGCTGTTTAAAATGCAAGGAACGGCTTTGCACATGAGTTCCTCCTATCACCCAGAGACGGATGGACAGACAGAGGTGGTGAATCGCTGTTTAGAGACATATTTGAGATGCTTTGCTATAGATCAGCCCTGCCATTGGTCTCTTTGGGTTCCTTGGGCCGAGTTTTGGTATAACACCAACTTCCATGTGACCACCGGTACTACTCCCTTTGAAGTTGTGTATGGCTGCAAGCCACCACCTCTTGTGCAATACATTCCCGGCGAGATCAAGGTAGAAGTGGTAGCGAAAGAACTCAGGGATAGAGATGAAGCTATTCGCCAATTGAAGGGCCATCTTTAAAAACACAAAATCAAATGAAGATGGCAACGGACAAACACCGACGTGATGTAGTCTTTAATGTGGGAGATTGGATATATTTTAAGCTAAGAACACACCGTCAACAATCCATGGCTCAAAGGATAAATCACAAGCTATCCCCTCGGTATTATGGCCCTTTCCAAATAGAGGACAAGTTCGGAACAGTAGCATACAAATTGAAACTTCCCGAATCATCCAAAATACACTCTGTCTTCCATGTATCTTTGCTTAAAAGGGCTGTTGTGACTAAAAGTGTGGATGTAGAGCTGCCGGAAGACCTATCTGTGGAAGGAGAAATAGTCCCTACTCCCTTAAAAGTGCTAGCCAAACGTACCATCAAGCAATTCGGTGAAGCTGTCACACAAGCCTTAATTCAATGGCAAGGGAAATCTGCTGAAGAATCAACATGGGAAGATGAACTTGTTATAAGAGCTCAGTTTCCATTGTTGAGTCTTGAGGACAAGACTCTTAGTGAAGGACGGGGCAATGATAGAGAAGAACAAGAGGAGCTGGGCAACAGAGGAAGTATTGTGGACCTGCCTGCACAGCAACATTACACTTGGCAAGTTTATTATAGGAGGAGCAAGTGAGGACACGTGGCAGCAAGCAGTTATAAAATGTAGAGGGCAAGAGAGTGCAGGAGGTTGGTCATTTCTTGTGTATTTGGTTTTGGGTTTCTGGATTGCCAGAAAAGGGGTTGCATCCCCGGACTGACATGCTAGGTGGCTGTCAGATATATTTGTTTTGGGAGCTGGTCATTTTGGGTTTCCATTTGTAATTTCTCTTTTGTTGCTACTGTCCACCATAAGCAAATATTGTAAGTATTGAGATTAATACCAATGGAATCCGCCTTTCTTCCTCCAATCTAAGTTTTTTTTTTCCTTCTTGCTTGAGTTATCTACATTGTTTCTCTTATAATACTGTTACTGTGAACTGTGAGAATTGCTTGTTGGTATCAATATTCTACCTAGGATGGAGTTGTAATGCGATAATTGTTGCATATATTGTTCTTTATCTGCTATATAATACTAAGCCTCGGTTGCTGAACTACTGAAATGAACACTGGTTAAGTTTCGTGTTTTTGTTAAATGACATAATATCCTTATGAATTGTCTTCCATCCATCCCTAGAATTTCAAATTCTTCAGCTATGCAATTAATTCATATTATGCTGCTTAAAACCTTATGGAGATTGATATCTTGGTTGGCATATTGGAGAAGGAAAGAAATTGTGTAGGCATGGCTTCGTGATTATCAGAATGCAACTTCCTATTTGTCTTATTGATCTTTGTTTCAGATGCTAGAATATATTGTCATAATGGTTGTAGTTTATTGAAATAATGGAAAAAAAAGACCGAAAATTTCACATCCCTGGTCTTTCTTTCTTTGGCAGGAATTAGCTTTGCATCTGGATGCAGCGGTGGCATGGATTTGAACTTTGAAGAGTCACTAAGATCACAATACTAAGGTACATAATACAGAGGATATCAACTTATTTTATTGCTGTATACCTTATTTCAATTCTGAAGCCATATCTATAACCGCTACTGGGTCAGTTGGTAGCCAAATGTGCTATACATGATGTACTCATTGATGTCCTGATTTGCAAGACCACACTTGCATTATAAAAGCTGTGGTATATCTAACAGGAAGATATTGCTTTTGTATTGTTGATAGTTTAAAATGGACTGAATAAAAGAACAAAGCCAGAGAATTTGTTTACTGCTCCATTTTTCTAGGCAGTTCATTCCGGACTTGTACATCATTAAGATGGTACTGTTGATTACTTTTGCTATAGAAAACCAAAAAATACGACTAATTAAAGTATGTTTATTTTTCAAATCAGGATAAAGCAGAGTAGTAAATACATTCATTTTACTTTTCAGTTATTCCCAACAATAAAATTCAAATGAATTTAATCATTTTATAATTTATTCTGGCTATAATAATTTATCTACATTGAATTTGTTTTTCCATTTGGTCACTAAATTATATATTGAAATAAAGATGGGCACTTTAAAAATTCCAAGAACTTTGGACACTTGAAATATCTTTACCCCTCTACCTAATACACAGTAAGATCTTACTGGTTGCTGTTTGCTTAAAAATAAGAAGGAATTCACTTCATGTTTGGTTCCTAAAGAGCACCACCATTAAGGTTTTCTTGAACATTATAAAGAAAACTTGTGATTGAAATGCTGCGCACTTGAAAATGATAGAGAAATAAGATCTCACTTGCTTTACAACAGAAGTTGAAAACATGTTTAGCAACAAGAGAATTATATAGGTGCTTGATAACCATGTGACATGTCCAACAAATTGGTTCTTCCTTATAATGGGGTGGTTGATAAATAGATGCTCAACATGTTTTTCTTGCAAAGAAATGCGTTGATTGATTTTCTTTCTTTCTTTTTTTTTTTTGGGGGGGGGGGGGGGGGGGGGGGGTGGGGGGGGGGGGGGGGCTGCTAACACTTTAAAGGGTCCTTGTGTTGATCTGGATCTCAGATGTATTTTTTTCAGTTGCATAGCTGAAAGGAATAAAGAGCAGAGAACATAATGGATGTTTGTTTGTTGGTGGAATAACCCATTTTGGACCACACCCCAAGTTCTGCCATGAGGGATCCTAACATAGTAAATTGGCAGAGAGCTGAAGGCACTATGTGCTCTAACATGTGCAACTGCATAAATGGACGGATTGCAAACAGAATTGGCAGGTTAATGAGAAAGGACCACCAAGGCATCAAAGATCCACAATTGCAAACAAATCTTTGACGCTTTGCTTCTCAAATTCAGTGAAAGCAAAATTCTTTTATCTGGCTTTCTTTTGTTCTTTTGCTGTAATTAAATTAGGCCTCGAGTATCTAAAATTACAGGCCTACTTAATGATTGTGTGTCAAACATAAAAATCCAACTTGTTTTGTCTTTTAATGAAGCTGTCTTTATGCGTATCAAAATCAAAGTGCTAATTCTTTTCACTATATAATTAGGAAATTTTTCATAAATACCAAAACAAGGAGAAATAATTACAACTTTACCTTCCATCAATGTTTTTTTCAATTTTACCGAAAAATACTTTCTATAATTACACCAGCACTTCTGTATATCTTGAGTATATTTTCGGCCTAACAGAACATAAAATAATTTATGGTATACCTTGGTTTGGAGATATTTATCCGGTATATCTTGGGTATACTTTGGGTATATCTTGGGGATACATTGGACCTAAAACAACTATGAACAAATGCTATAAAGTCCGATATACCTTGGGTATATCTTGGAGATATTTCATTAGACCTTTGGGAATTTCACCGGAATGCCTCGGATATATCTTAGGTATACCTTGAGAATACTTCGGTCTACCTTTGGGAATTCCATGGAAATACTCTGGTATACCTTGGGGATATTTTAGACGTACCTTGGGATGAGAATATTTTTGGTATACCTTTGGAAATTCCTCCGGTATATCTTAGGGATACTTGGATATACCGTTAGGAATTTTATGGGAATACATCTGGTATACCTTGGAAATATTATGAATATATCTTAGGGATACCTTAATGATTTCATAAAAACAAGAAGAAGAAGAAGATATACAGACTCAAATATTATCATAATAATTATAAACACATCATCATCATCCTAATAACTACCTCTTTCGATTTCGTCTCCATCCCAAATCAAGAAAAATCGTAGTTAGAAGTCATTACGAACTCCAGCCTCTTCTTCCTTCATCCACCAACTGTTCACACCACAAAACTGTTCGTCGATCACTTCTCTCCTTCCTCATCGGCGTTTTAGACTCAAATCGAGAATAACAAAACCTGCTATCGTGAGCTCCCGCATCGATATTACACTTCGGCCATTTGTACTCCCATCGAGCTTTCTTAATCTAGAAGATTGAGAAGGATTTCTTAGGGATTGTTAGTCGATGAAGTTGAAGTAAGTTTTAACAAATAAAAATTCGGTAGAAATAAAATTAAAATCGGTACAAATGAAAAGAGTAATAAAGGGAGGTAAATCTGAAAATAAAATTTTAAAGACGATGTGTAGCAAAATTTTCTCGTATAATTAAACTTAACACAGTACAAATCCTTAACGATAAGAACAAGTGAAGAAAGGTAAGATGCTGAATCTGTTGGATTTTCTCAACATGGAAGGGTCAATTTCCAATGAATTTGATTAGATTCTTGAAAGGTAGAGTTGATGAGTCAGAATGGCTTCACTCATTTGGCTCATAGTAGGCTAATATGACTCTTCAATGTCAAAACACAAAAGGAGAAGGGTAAACATCCATTTCAATTTGTGGGTTTTCCTTTTTTTTCTCTTCAAAGAAATCACCCTCCAAGAAGAACAACAGAAAAAGAAAAATTCATTCTGATGATTGTCGTTTTGCGTTCATTCACCATACTAAACGACATGCAAAGGCAAAAAGAATAGGTGAGAGAGAGAGTGAGTTGAATATCAAATAAAATAATAATATACCAATCCAAAATTCACACCATCTCCTCTTTTAAGTTTTTTAAAAGACGACCCAACACTGTATTACCTAACCAAATTATTCCCTCAAAACATTCCTCCAAATGCTTTTCTCCATTGCTATTTGGCTTTTCTTGCTCACACTCTTCCTCTCTTAAAAAAAGTCCCTTTGCCCTCACATCCACCAACCCAATCCTCTATAGACTAGCCTTGTCTTTTTTCTTCTTGGAACTTCCCTACTCATTAGCCGATTCTTATTCAAATTACATCACTCTATGCCCAATTCAACTGAAAACACTTAAATTTTATTGGTTTTTAATCTAAGTAATAGAATTAGTCCGATTAATCCACATCATATTAGTACAACTCAAAATGCAGCAAAATAACCCCTTAAAGTGTTTTAAAGTAAATGTATACCTGAAACTTAAAATTGAGACTCTAATTAAGTTGGAAGTCATGTACCGATTCATCCACATAGTTAAAAACACTAGCTAATACCCTTTTATCCTATGTATATAAAGACCCAACATTCATGACACTTAACCAAAACCAACTATAGCAAACACATTCCAAAATTTCTTTTTTTCTTTCTAGTTTCTCCACATCTCCAAAATGGGAAGGCAAGATGGTGATGCAAAAGTGGCAAGTTCCTCCATAGCTCTTCTGCAGGAAAGGTTCAGAGAATTACAGAGAATAAGGGAGAAGAGACAGGAGAAAGAACTCCTCAAGCTTTTCTCATCAGAATCTGAAACAAGTAATTCTGCAGCAGCCATGCATTTTGAGGGCAGCAGCAAGTTGACCTTTCAGCCTGAAATGATCCTTCCAAATAGGCAACCTGCTCTTCAGGATTCTCCACTTTCCCTCAGACTTAACTCACAAACCAACTTCAACTATCCACCAGATAATCTAAGAGGCATCAACTCCGCTACAACATCAACCTTATGGCCTAATTCTGCCACCTCATCATCAAGGAATACTTTTGAAAATTCTGATGTTGATACCTCTCTTCATCTCTAGAGAATATATAAATATAAAAATCTATATAAATATATATATATATATATATATATATGTTTGATTCCCTGTAATTTTGATTATATATGTGTATTTTGCTTATCTGTCACATCCTTTTTTTGCTTCTGCTGTATAAAATTGGAAGAGTAATGAATTAATTAATTAATTAATTAACTAGTACAAAGTATCTTTCTTCTATATCATTTACTTATCATTGTTAATACTTTGAATCCCTTAAGCTGATCAAGCTTTCCTGCTTATCAAACTTGAAGATTTTCTGGCATGATATTTGTTCGTTGTTGGTGATGATCCACACATATATCTCTTTGCTGTTGTCTTCTTGATATCATGATTGATTTAGTGAGAAGAATCCTGATTGTTTCTGGTTGTAGTTTTTCAGGGTTTTTTGTATAACAAAAAAAGGGAGGCCGGGTTTCAATTGGAAGTTTGCAGGGTGTTGTTGCATATATAGTGCGGTGGGTGATGGTTCTACCTTGTTGTCTCCTATGGTTGTTTTGCTTGTTGTGTCCGGAGGGTAAACCGAAATCTGAATTGAATTGAATTCTAACAATTCCGTTAGGTTTATTCGATTTTTGATTTATTTGGTTCTGTTATTTTTAAAAATTTCGGTTTTGTTCGGTTAAAAATGTTTAAAAACCAATTAGACTAAACCGACCGCAACTTTTTTGTACATATATATATTTTTATAAATTTTATAGTAATTAATTCTAATTTTTATACGAAATAAAAGAAATTATAATTTATAATAATTAGTTTTGTTATATGATAGTTGATAAAATCATAAACTATGACAATTTATTCTAATTTGTGTTAACTAATGTTAATTTTATGATAATTGATTTTAATTCATATTAATTTACAAAATTTTAATTTTAGTTTATGATAATTTATAAAATTATAAAAATTGATTTTAATTTATATTAATTGATAAAATTATTATAATTGATTTTAATTTTTTATAATTTGATAAAATATAGTAATAATTATAATTTATATTAATTAATAAATTAATTTATAAAACCGGTTAAATCAAACTCAAATATTTTAGTTTGATTAAGTTCGATTCATAATATTGGTTTGGTTTTCTCATATATATATATATATATATATTGGTTCGATTTATTAAAATTTGATTCGGTTTTAAATACCCACCCTAATTGTGCCTTCTTTCTTGTAACCATTCTTACTTTAGATTACAAATTAAATTTGCTTGTAATTATTTATGCCCAAATTTCCATTACAAAGTTAAAAATAATCATTTTTACTTTTTTTATGTAATAAAAGTCGGATGAAGTTTCGAACTCGAAATCTCGCACCTCTTACCATTTTAATCGTTTCAGTAGCTTTTGACTATTAACAAAATAAATTAAAAAATTATAATAATTAGAATGAACGATTTCAAAAGCTTTATCCAACAGATCCTTAATCCATACATGATGAAATTATTTGATGATTAAAGAAAGATGTGCTCAACTATCAAGTATGTTAAATACAGTGAAGAAATAGGAAATGTTGTTCCCTGATTCTGCTTTATTGGTTGTTTTATGCTTATTAGTCGAAGATGAAGATTTACAATGAAGAAAACTTTTATTTTATGGTGGAAAACTATCAAGTAAGTCTACTATTATTGTTAGCGTTTAAGGTCTGTTTGGCATTACGTTTTGAAAAAAATGTATTTCGGAAAAAAAACTTGTATTTTTAATTTTTTTTTAGTTTTGAAAACTGTTTTTGGTAAAAGCAGGTAAATAAATATTTTTTTCAAAAGTATATTTGAAAAAAACAATTTATAAAAAATTTAAAAAAATCAATCAATTAAATAAAAAAATTCAAAATATACTTTTAGGTCCATCAACAGAAATCTTAAACACTACATAAGTGATTATGTATTATACTTTAAAAAAAAGTGATTATGGATTATATATATATATATATATATTTTTGTAGTGGTATTAATTATTGTGTTATTTAGTTATTAAATTTTCAAGATATTTTTAAGGAATTACCAAGATATACCCAAAGTATTCCCAAAGTATTTTCAAGAAATTTTCGCAGAATTTTCAAAGTAATCCTAAAAGTATATCCAAAGTATTTCAAATGATATCAAATCAAAATATACTCAAGATATAATAAATGTGCACTTTATTGTATATTTTTTATTGACTTTTTGAGTGTAGATATTTTTTGTAATATTTTGTAGACGCTTTTATAGTTTTGAAAAAATTTTAAGCAGAGATAATGTGGTAATATTTTAATAGTTTTTTTTATATTTTAAAAATTTCTAATTTATTGGAAGAAAAGCAATTTTTATATGGAAGATCTCAGTCCATGTGTCATTATGGACCACGGCCCATGCCCATCACTCTGTAAGAGATGATGTCAATTTCGTAAATAAATCAAAGTTACACAACTATTAAATACACAATATTATTTTTGTAAATATTTATCATTTGTCATTAAATAAATGTTCATTAGTTTATTTAAAAAAATTCATTAGTTCATTAAAAATGTCTATTACAAATAAAGTAAATATTTATTAGTTTATTGAAAATATTTATTACAAATAAACTGATACGAATAAACAAAAAATTTATTAGTTTATTGAAAAAAGTTTATTACGAATAAAATAAATGTTCATTACAAATAAATAAAAAGTTTATTACGAATTAACTAAAGATTCATTAGTTTATTAGAAAAAAAGTTTATTAGTTCATTAAAAAAAGTTAATTACGAATAAAGTAAATATTCATTATTAATGAACTGAAAATGTTTATTACAAATGAACTAAATGTTTATTAGTTTATGGAAAAGAAATTATTAATTATAAAACTAAAGGATTATTACGAAGTATAGTTCATTAGTTTATTAGTAAAAAGTTTATTAGTTTATTAATAAAATTTTATTTTTTATATTAATACAAGTTTATTTTATTTCTGTGTATTTAATTTAATGGATTTTTTTTGTGTTTTAATTTGTAGGTATAAATTCATTGAATTCTCTTTAAAGAAAATCAAAACGTAATAAAAAATTGATACAAAATGCACCAAAAAAATCGAGACAAACAACATTTAAAATTGCAATAAATAGAAAAATAATTGTTGATTTTGTTTTAAAATAAAATGAACATTTATCCATAAATTAATAAATTTTTTACTAATAAATTAATAAATTTATATTAATAAATATATCACTATAAATTTATTTTATTTAGTAAAATTATTATTATATTTTTATTACTTATTTTACACATGTTTAATTCACGTTCCAACGTGAATTGCGTTCTACGATATAATGTGCGGAAGAAAAGATGCACTCACAAAGGAGGTTTTGATTTGACTGTTAATTGGGTTGGGCTTCATGGGCCAAACCGGGGGTTTGGGCTAGGCCTACTATGAGATAGACCGAAATAACCTCGAAGAGAAAAATGACAATCTCCAGAAGCTTCCCAAAACCCCTATATCAAAAACCCTACTAAAACCCTTTCTCCGTAACTCGCTCCCCACTCACAGAGTTCATCACTATTCTCTTCAGGTGACTTTGTCAGCTTGAAGAATTTCTCGCGTAAGTTAAGCTTTTAATCATGCACAGGCTATCGAGGCGTTCAGTTTCTGCTGTGTTGCGCACTGGTAGCTCACGTTACAGGAGCGCAGCCGCTGCCCCTATCTCCAGTTCTCACCTGGCCGATTCGGTACACTATCTATTTTCATACCATTTCTGTTCTTCTCTTGTTTCATTTCAATTGGGGATTATCAGTGTCCTTTTTTTGTTCCTCTCTAAGCATCCTCGTTCTCTGAATTGGAGTGTGGTTTGCTTTCTATCAAATGAAGTTCATAGTTCTTATGATCCAGCCTTTTTCTCATTTGGGTGCCCATGTATTAGTGGTACTATTACTAAAGTGATAGTTGCATTTGTTGAGTAAATGATTGATCCATGTACATGTCAAAGCTCTGTTGTCTTTTGGAGTGATCATCGGTTGTATGTTGTACTAAATCCATAGTTGCGTTCGGTCCTACACTTTGTCATACCAAAACTTATGGTTTGATGTTGGTTTCTTTTTAATTGTACTTTTCCTTTAATTCTTCAATAATGGTCTTTTGAATTTGAGCTCAACTACAATAGTTGTTCCCCCCTCCCCCTTTTCTTGAGTTGAATCATTGTCAAAGTAAAATGCATCTTCTGAATGAATATACGAGTTGGTACATGTGAAATCTATTTATTGCTCATTTTGTTTGTTTAAAAATGCTATGGTTCTGTTGACTTTAAATTGGTCCTGAACAGGTTGTGGACAAAGATAGCAGAGTCAGATGGTACTCAGTGTTGAGCACTGGGAAAATTATATCAGGCCCTTCAGCTCAGCTAAACTTGAAAAATGGCTTGTTTTTGGGAAACCGTTATGAGTCCACTGCAGCAGAATCTGATGCATCATCTCCTCCACCTCCCGTGGGTGAAAAATATGAATATCAAGCTGAGGTATGATGGTTTTGAACTGTATGTGAATTCATCTTAAATTTTGGGCAATGAAATGGTTTTAATTTGCTACTAATTTTTTTCTGTCATTGATAGGTTAGTCGCCTCATGGACCTTATTGTTAATAGTTTATACAGCAACAAAGAGGTGTTTCTTCGGGAGCTTATAAGGCATGTTCTGAACTATCTCTTCTCTTCTTTCATAAATCATCGTAAATAGATGCTTGGTTAGTAACTGGTCATGTGATGTTAATGGCATTGGTGATGTTTGATTTGGTGAAATAAGATTTCTCTTTTTTTATCTCTGCTTCAATAGGGGCTGAAAACTAGTAGGTCAATAATTTCAAAAAAAGTAGATGAATCTCATTCTAGTATCACACATTTTAAGTATGTTTGTATAAGAGCTTTAATTGATATATGCTCGTGAGATGTCATTACTCAAAAGTATTTCTCTCATACAGAGTACAGACTACAGAGTGATGACACTAAACACTGAAAGCTTTTACTAACAGTAATTTTTGTGTTGTTTTTCCTAAATAATTTTCTTGTTTTGCATTTCTTACTGTATATGTTATTTGTATTGCTTTGCTAAATTTACACGTTTTTGCATTTCATGCTGCAGTATTAGGCTGAATGTCATGTTCCTGTTTTTTCTGCTGTTTTGGATGGTATGAACTGTAAACTATTAATATCATCACCATCAGAATGATGCTTCTATGTGAAAGTCTGAGTCATGTTTTACCCTTTGACCTTGTCCATTTATTCTTTTTATGTCACTAAATTTTACATTTCATGAAAACTGCATTTAATGTGATATATGTCATTTTTACTTGGCTTTAGCAGTTAGTTATGTTTGTAGTTGTTGCCTTCACCATTGAACTTCAACCTCCATAAAATAAGAATTGTAATACCCCTACTCTTTCTTGGTTGGATTAAATTATGTGAATATCTTTGTGTATATTTGTGTCCACAGCAATGCAAGTGATGCCCTGGATAAGCTGCGATTTCTTGGTGTCACCAACCCTGAGCTTTTGAAGGGTGCTGTTGATCTGGACATCCGTATTCAAACTGATATAGATAATGGGATTATAACCATTATGTAAGCCTCACCAATCTATCGATTATTGGTTATGATTTTCTTCATATTCAGCTCTCTTAATACACTCCTCTCTCTTGCAGAGACACTGGCATTGGTATGACTCGTCAGGAACTAATTGACTGTCTTGGAACAATTGCGCAAAGTGGAACTGCAAAATTTTTAAAGGCATTGAAGGTCAGATACATCTTTAACTGGTATCTTGTTGCTTAAAGACTTTTTATCTGGATTGTTTGATTGACTTTTGAGGATTTATATTATTTAATAGGATAGCAAGGATGCCAGTGGTGATAACAATTTAATTGGTCAATTTGGCGTCGGCTTTTATTCAGCTTTCCTGGTTTCTGATCGGGTATGATGATGACTGATAATTTGTCAATGTTCTTATGCTTACTGCTCATGTTAACCTTGAAATTGAATTTAGTCGTTTCTGCATATTTTGGATGATTATCTTTGTATTTTTAAGGTGGTTGTCTCAACAAAAAGCCCAAAATCTGATAAACAATATGTATGGGAAGGTGAGGCCAATGCGAGCTCCTATATCATTCGAGAGGAGACAGATCCAGAGAAGCTTATTCCAAGAGGAACTTACCTTACATTGTATCTTAAGGTCTGGTTTCTTTATTTGAAGTTGTTTGTTGCTATCCCACTTGAAAGTTTACCTTATTTGTCCTTTTTTTGGCGAATCCACAGCGTGAAGACAAAGGCTTTGCAAATCCAGAGCAGATCCAGAAGCTTGTGAAAAGCTACTCACAGTTTGTTTCATTCCCAATATATACCTGGCAGGAAAAAGGATACACTAAAGAGGTAACTCCTTTTCTAAATGGAAAGAATGCTAAAGAGATATCTGGTACAAATCCCAACTTCTGTTTATTGCACATAAGCAAATGTGTTTTATGGAAGCTGAAATTTGTACTGCCCGATAATTATGATTGTACAACATCTTCCTTCTCTACACTTAGAACAGTTATTTCTCTACATCTTTCTTGTAGGTTGAGGTTGATGAGGAGCCAACTGAAGCCAAGCAAGGTGAACAAGATGGTACAACTGAGGTATTATTAACACCTTGCTGGCTCATTTTGAATGATCCTCTGCATTTTAAGGTTGTAGCTTCTTTGTGATAATTTTTGTTTATGTCTTCATTGTAACAGAAGAAGAAGAAAACAAAAACAGTTGTTGAGAGGTACTGGGACTGGGAACTCACTAATGAAACTCAACCAATATGGGTGAGTTAGAAGATTTATATTTAGATGAAGGTGCTACTTAAATGTTATTTTTGTAGTAGAGCCTGTGACATCAATCCTGTGGTATGTGCAGCTTCGCAACCCCAAGGAAGTATCAACAGAGGAATACAATGAATTTTACAAGAAAACATTCAATGAGTACTTGGATCCATTAGCATCATCTCATTTCACAACAGAGGTAATAACAAATTTGCTAATTCTAAATGTGGTAGTTTCTCCTGCTGACAATTAAAGCTGATCTTCTCAATATGTAGGATCTAGTCTGTATTTGCTTCTTAAACGGGCAATAGTTGTCTTGGGGTGAAAATTAGGGAAAATTGGGCAAACTAATGTTGATAACCAACAACAAGTGTCTCTAATGTCCTTTAAACACGTATGCTGTACCGTGTATCACTATAGGTTAGATGGTTGAGTATATTACTAATTTGCTTTTTCACATTGTGCCTGCTCTATGTTGCTTGCTACAGGGTGAGGTGGAGTTCAGGTCTGTACTCTATGTCCCAGCTGTAGCACCCACAGGAAAGGATGACATAGTTAATCCAAAAACAAAAAATATCAGGCTGTATGTGAAAAGAGTATTCATCTCAGATGATTTTGATGGTGAGCTGGTAAGAAAATTGAAATTCTCCACTATTTACTCCCACCCTCACCAGAGACCGATAAAAAGAGCCTTATATGAATTTACTTATACCAATCCTTTCTGTTTTTGATTGATTAGTTCCCGCGATATTTAAGCTTTGTAAAAGGTGTTGTGGACTCGAATGACCTTCCACTCAATGTTTCACGTGAGATTCTTCAAGAAAGTCGCATTGTACGTATATTCGACATGCATTTGATATCTGAAAGCTTATGACACATTATAGGACTGATAATTACTCTGACAAATTATATCTTTCTAATGTTTGTTATTATGTGCTTGAAGGTACGGATCATGCGGAAACGCTTGGTCAGAAAGGCCTTTGACATGATTTTGGGAATATCTATGAGTGAGAATAGAGAAGTATGTCCTTTTCTTTCAATCAAGTCTATCAAGTATCAACCTTCCTTTTTTTTTTGTAACTGGAATCTTAGCTTTTGAACATATGGGACTGGGGGATGTTACCCCCTGCATTTTTTTTTCCTGAATAATGTATTGTCCTTTTGTAGGATTATGAGAGGTTCTGGGAGAATTATGGTAAGTACTTGAAATTGGGTTGCATTGAGGACCGTGAAAACCACAAGCGTATTGCACCACTACTTCGGCTCTTCTCTTCTCAGAGCGAGGAGGAAATGATAAGTTTGGATGAGTATGTAGAGAACATGAAACCTGATCAGAAGGATATTTATTACATTGCTTCTGACAGTGTGACTAGTGCCAAGAATACACCTTTCTTGGAGAGACTTGTTGAGAAGGATCTTGAAGTATGTGAATGTTTTATTGGAGAATCTTAGAAATTTTATCTGCTTGTGTTGTGCAATGCTCTCATATGTCATGGATGCTATATAGGTGCTTTTCTTAGTTGACCCTATTGATGAGGTTGCTATCCAGAACCTGAAATCATACAAGGAGAAGAATTTTGTTGATATCAGCAAGGAAGACTTGGATTTAGGTAGGTTTTCTACTGTTTGGATTTAGTGGCTGTTCTTTCTTCCCCATTTTCACTTTCTATCAGTATTATGACTGCTTCCAAGTTCCAACCCACCCAGCCCTCTTCCATCCTTCCCAAACTCTTTATAAATGGATGAAGATTCACACATTGGATAGGCTGGTGCCAAAAAAAGCATTTAAAGTTGATCCTTCTAAGCTGGCCCAGTTACCTTCATAGTTTGTCTATTGAATCAGAATTTACCAGTTGGTTCTCTGATATTAAATTTAGAATGCTAATTTTTTTTCTTAATTGAGATATTGACAATGAAACGAATATGAAAAAGAAATGTTCTTATTCCATTCATGTTTAGAATATTAATCTCCATATAGGATTATATCATTTATATGCTCCACTTTTTCAGGTGATAAGAATGAGGAAAAAGAGAAGGTGATGAAGCAGGAGTTTGGCCAAACTTGTGATTGGATTAAGAAGCGTTTGGGTGACAAAGTTGCCGGTGTACAAATCTCAAACCGCTTGAGCACCTCACCCTGTGTGCTTGTATCTGCGAAATTTGGTTGGTCTGCTAACATGGAAAGGTAAAGATACTACCTCTTGTTGTCGACATGGATCCTACAATTTGGCAAATATTTTGGACGTTCATGTTTGACATGAGTAAAATTTTTAGGTTAATGAAGTCTCAAACTGTTGGTGACACTTCTAGCCTGGAATTCATGAGAGGCAGGAGGGTGTTTGAAATCAATCCTGAACATGATATCATAAAGAACTTAAATGTATGGATGAGAATGTCCTCTCTCTCTCTCATGTGCACAAAAACTGTTGTAGAGACTTGACGACTCATGAAAATGCAATCTTCTAAAACTTTGCAGGAGGCATGCAGGACTAACCCAGATGATGCAGACGCTCTAAAAGCAATAGATCTTGTCTATGATGCAGCTTTAGTCTCCAGTGGATTTACTGTGAGTTCATTTTACAGCTTTCATTTTGTGGCTTTTAGGGAGAATTATGATCAACTTGTTAGCGTGCCTCTTATAAGTGCATTTCTAAAATGTGACAATGGGAGTAATAAAAGTGACCTTGGAGAACTGAACTTGCCTCTTTATGTGCCCTGCTTTAAGAAATTGGTGATTTTGTTTGTTGACTTATTCTCTGGTTCTGGCAGCCTGAGAATCCAGCACAGCTCGGTGGGAAGATATATGAGATGATGAGCATGGCTATATCAGGAAAATGGTCAGCTCCTGCTCAGGTGAACTATCCTGCATCTTCTCAGCCTCACAATACACAAACTATGGAAGCTGAGATAGTTGAGCCAGTTGAAGTTGGTGGCACGAACTGAAGATGGCCAGCATCAGCAGCGATTCTTTTTTTTTCCCCTCCAATTCCATGTTTATATTGACTTATTCAGGGAAGGATAGGGTCTAGTTGATAAATGCCAGCAGGAATTGGATGTAAAATGAATTGGACTGGCAATGTCTGAACTCTTATAATTTCTTCTCTACTTTTCTTCCCAGCTCCCTCCCTTCTTTCACTTGCTATATCTTTTATTTTGTATTTATTTAAAATTTAAAATTTATTATTTAAGATATTTATACATACTTTAAATTAATTTTTACAGGGGGGAACTACAAAAATTTACAATAGATGCTTGTGCTGGGTTTAGTAAATGCTTGCTAATTTATGTTGACTTAGTCAAGGCAAAATTATAACTTAAAAAAAAAAAATCCTCCAATTTATCTTTGGAATAAGATATATACCGGCTTCTTCTGTAATTCTCACGTTTTGTTAATTTGTCTTTTTACATTTTTTTTTATTCACTTAGTTTTTTTATTTGATTTTTGTACATATTATGCTCTGACATCTCTTAATTTTGTAAAATGGCACATTTAATTTTATTATTGACATAATAAGAGTGTTGATAACAAATATTATAAGGCACGCATAAAGTGAATTGCGTATTTTTAATTGATTATATAGTGTTAAATGTGATACTAATATTGAATTTTGAAAAAGCATTACATTCATAAAATGCAGTGGAAAATAAAATTTTTTAAAATCCGAATTAAAGAATTCTACATATGCTATTAAAATTAATTTAATTAAAATATTGTCATAAATTATACTTTTAATTTTTTATGTCAATTTTCCACATTTTCTTTTTATTGGGTTGTTGCAAACCACAATAGATTGTCTCTAATATTAATTCATGCCGAAAAGAAGAATGAAATTTCAAAAGGTTAAACTTTAAACACTATTTATGTGCTAGTAAGAAAAATGTTCTTAGATAGTATTCTTAAGAGAATTGAAGAAAAATTATCTAATAATTTTCTATAAAAGCTACAATATTTTTCTGATGAAAAATATTATTTATAAATGTTTATAAACACTATATAATTGAAAAAATTATCAAAATAAATTTAGGGACTAAATTGATAATTTAACCAATTTAGCCAGATGTCTGCGCTAGGCGAACATTTTATAAAGTTAACAAATGATTGGATAGATTAAAAATGGAAACATGAGGCTAAATAGACAAATAAAATTTTTGGAAGATAAAATGATAAAATAAAACAATTACGGGACAGTATATCTTATGCCTTTATTTTATTCTGAATCTTTATTTTATTCTGAATGAATTGTTTGTGTGAAAGAAATTTTTAAATGTATTGGATTTATTATGTCAATAGTAAATTAATTTAATTTATTTATTTTTATTAGTTGGTGTAAAAAATAAAATAATTAAATATATTTATTACATAATTAGATTAATTTACTAAGATTGGGTGAACCTAAAAATTTTGTATGTATGTAGTATTAATGTATTATACAAATGAAAAAAATCAAAGATGAAAATATAAAACGACCGAGCTTTGACCTCACTCCCTGTCTCCAACGTTCTCTCTTTGACAGGTCACCACTCGAAAAAACGCGCTAAGCCTGTCCACATTCTGAAAGACACCGGTCCAGCCGGTCATTTCATCGTTGAAAAATTAAAAATAAAAATCGAGGAATGAGGATGCAACTACACACAGGCGCACAGCCGTCTTCTTGCGATCCTGGTGGAGTTTCCACAGCCGGGGGCTAAATGGTCAAAATCCCTGCTTTCTGATCCCAACATCGAAAGATTTCCCCTTTTTCTTCTCTCTCTATCTGTCTTCATCCAACTGTTTACCTTGGTTTTTCTCAGGTTAGCTTTTTCCTCTTCTTCTTCTTTTTTTTTTCTTTAAAAAAATCTGTTTGGTTTTGGAGAAAACTGTGGAAAATTACAGTGAATGTTGACTTCTGTTTTTCTTTATGTTTTGAGTGAGATTTTGTTTAAATAATGCTATATTTAGCTTAAAGCGATTCTTGTTGGATCTTAGCTGACTTGGATTACTAGTTTTTTTTTTTTTTTTCCGAAACGGTCTTTAGATTCATAAAAATTTTATTCCGTTCCTTCAAATTTCTCATTTACCAAACAGATCAATTTTGTTAGGATGTGCTTATGTCTAATCTGCATCTTTGGTAATTTTTTTTTTTAATTTTTTCAAATAAATTAGGGGAAAAAAAAACTTTTGATTGATATTGCTGCTGTATGCTTGCTGTTTTTGCTGCTTGTGTAAACGGTGCTTTCTATTGTTATAGATAAGCGGTTGCTGATCTTCATGTTTTTTTAACTTGGAATTTTAGCTGAATTGTGCGCTTTGAATACGAATATTAACATTGTTTACCGTCTTCTAAATTATAGGCACCTTTAATACTTTAGAGACAAAGATAAACTAATTAATACTGAAAAAGAATCATGAGAATCAATTTTGACGGCCTTGTTGGACTGATGAATCTGTTCATCATCTTTTTCTCTTATTCTTGATGGGTGGAGGATGGCCTGGCAAGTTTAATTTTATTTTGGTCATTGTTTATGAAGAAAATTATTCACTCTACTGTTTATAGCTTTCTATTTCAATGGAATCTGTATTCTTTGTGGTGATCATGGTTACTGATGATTGTTGATGTCCATATGTGTCACTGGTAGATTGAGCAACGTTGATTGATGGGTACATCATCTGGTTCTAATATCCACCACCAGCCTGCTTCAAGAATGTTGCCTCCACGTCAGCAACCCCGACCTGGGGGACTACAAACCTCTCTGTCTCTAGTCTCCTCAGATCCTCGCTTGTCTCCTGATGCCCCTGAACCTAGATCAAACTCGGATAATATCCGCGAGTCACCCACTGAGAGTGCTAGTTCTAGAGAAACTTGGCCTACTGCTGATGCTGTCCCTGCAAAGAAGATGGAAAATGGAAAAGTAGAAAATGATTGCCCTGAACAGTCCGTCATTCACCGTGTTTCTAGTGCCGATAAGATATCTCTTCGTGACATCGCAAGAGAACGGGTTGATATTATTTCAGAAAAGATGCATCGTTTGCCTGATGAGTTCTTGGAAGAGCTAAAGAATGGGCTTCGAGCTATACTTGAAGGCAATGGCGGTTCACATCATAGAGAGGAATTTTTGATTTTGCAGAAGCTTGTTCAGAGTAGATCTGATTTGACAGCCAAGACATTAATTAGAGCACATCGAGTGCAGCTTGAGATCCTTGTAGCGATAAATACTGGAATTCAAGCATTTTTGCATCCAAGCATTAGTCTTTCTCAAACATCTCTTATTGAGGTCTTTGTTTTCAAGAGATGCAGAAATATAGCATGCCAAAATCAACTTCCAGCGGATGACTGTACTTGTGAAATATGCACCAATAGAAATGGTTTTTGCAATTTGTGCATGTGTGCGATATGTAACAAGTTCGACTTTGAAGTCAATACTTGTCGCTGGATAGGTTGTGATCTGTGTTCTCATTGGACTCACACAGATTGTGCTATTCGTGATGGACAAATTTGTATGGGCCCATCTGTCAAGAGTGGGGCAGCCCCAACTGAAATGCTTTTCCGGTGTCGTGCTTGCAATCGAACATCTGAGCTCCTTGGGTGGGTGAAAGATGTTTTTCAACATTGTGCACCAGCATGGGATCGAGAGGCTTTAATGAGAGAACTTGATTTTGTCAGCAGAATTTTCCGTGGAAGTGAAGACTCTAGAGGCAGGAAACTTTTTTGGAAATGTGAAGAACTTATTGATAAGATGAAGGGTGGACTTGTAGAGTCAACAGCCTGCAGAGTAATTCTGATGTTTTTCCAAGGTATATATTTGCTAATTGTTGTACTTTGAAATGGTTTTGGCGACTGGCGTCTGAATTTATAACAAGGACATAAGTGCAGGAGCTTTAGAGTTTGCATGCTGGCATAGGCTTTTTGTTGCAATTGATATTTAGTTATCCATAGTATTTCTGCACATGCTTGGGCATAAACAATATTGGTTTATTTTCTGTGTTGTGTTCATCCAAATAATGCTACTTACCTACAATTTTTGTTTTTATATTTTCTTTTATCCTTTGCTTGAATCAACTTTGAGAATTACTAGTTTAAAAACGTTAGAAAAGATACTATCAAAGGTATACTTGTTGCAACATTTACATAAAAGGGACTTCAGTGATCTCTAAAGACATTCATTACAAGATGTGTTTAAACATTGGTACCTTCTTTCCTGGTTCGCATGTTATATAAGTTTCTCACTTTGATTGAGGACCGAATTTGATGGGTTCATGTTAGTTCTAAGAGTCAGCATGATTGCAGTTTAATGTTACTGTGGCTTTAAATTCTTAGTTCTAATCACTTGATGAGGTAGATTGTATTCTATTTCTGGATTCAATCAGCTAAAAATTTATAGAAGTCTCATTTTTACTTTGCACTTTTTGAGATAAAATACTCTTATTTTATCTATAAACTCTTTGTCTCGTCTGCACGGGTCTATGTGCATTTGACCTGCTCAATCATACCCACATGGATGGCTGCTGATCTGAATTATTGGACTTGTAAACTAATTTAGTAGAAATAAATTGCATTGGATTTCTAATAAGTAATTTCTGGTTGATACCTTCTTTTGTTAGAACTTGAGGTAGACTCTCCAAAGAGCTTGGAAAATGGGGATGGTGGAAGGCTAATAGCCCCGCAGGAAGCATGTAACCGAATTGCTGAAGTGGTGCAAGAGGCCATAAGGAAGATGGAGATGGTAGCTGATGAGAAGATGAGAATGTTTAAAAAAGCACGCATGGGACTTGAGGCTTGTGATCGTGAACTGGAGGAGAAGGCCAAGGAAGTGTCAGAACTAAAGCTAGACAGGCAAAAGAAGAAGATACAGATAGAAGAGCTGGAGAGAATTGTAAGGCTTAAGCAAGCAGAGGCTGATATGTTCCAGCTTAAAGCCAACGAGGCAAAACGAGAGGCTGAGAGACTTCAGAGGATTGCTCTTGCTAAGACTGACAAATCAGAGGAAGAATATGCCAGCAGTTACCTCAAGCTTCGTCTAAGTGAAGCTGAAGCCGAGAAACAGTATTTATTTGAGAAGATTAAGCTGCAGGAGAGTTCACACGCATCACAAAGCAGTGGTGGGGGCGATCCTTCACAGGTGTTAGCATATTCTAAAATTCGTGACTTGCTCAATGGCTACAACAGCGCCCCAAAGTAAGAAATGCAGCCGAATGAGCGCCACCATTTCAGGATAAATCCCTGAAGATATGCTTTCTGATTTGTTATATGTTAAATTAACTATGTGCTATCAGGAATGTCACTCTGTTTATGAACAAGTGTGAAGAAAATGCTAGTTGGTTTCATTTTGTTCTCGACTTTTTAACCAGAAGCATTCACTTAGAATTAGCAAAGCTAATGTTAAGCTGCAAGTGATTACTTTTTATAGTTCTCTGCATAAAAATGGATCATGTATTTGTAGTTTCTGCTGATTTCTATTTGAACTGTCAGTCGTGTATATTCAACCTGGATTAACAGATGCTTCCATGGATTTGCAGTTGCTCCTCGTACCCATCTATGATGTCGTGAACAGATAAAACGATAGCAGAAATCTATTGAAATGGTTTCAGATTGAAGTACTTGTATTCAATGGGAAAAAATTGTATACTTGAGGAACCTCAAAATTCTCTTTCCATATATATATATATATATATATTTCTCTCTCGTTGTATTTTATGTATTTCAATTTTTAAATTTATGGTGTCATGTTGGATAAATTTCGATGATGAGAGCTTTGTGCAATGAAACTGAACTGCACAATTATTTTACATGTACTAAATCTGTTAATGGTGTGTGCACAAATAGGATTTACTGTAAGGATTAGTGAGGTACAGGACTCCTATTCCAAAGAAAGGACGAAGATTCTGGTTTTGTATGGGGATTGTGGCGTTGCTTGTGGTGTTGCTTGCCAACAGAATATTCACCATTATCAAGATCCATGGTAGTACTGATTCCATGGCACCTTATGAGAGAATTAAGACATACATTTGGAGTAACAATTCTGGCATTGTTGATGAAGAGACCTGATTTCTTATTATTGGTGATCCTGAGCATCCTATTTGGGAAACTGGAAGGAACAAGAGATCCATTGGGGAAATGCAAGAGATGGTTGATGAGTAATGCACTTGGGATGGAGTGAGTGAGGATGAGTTGTTGAAGACCGTCGGCCCTGAGGGCAACCTTCGATAGTTCCTCATCTACCGGCATGAAGAACGTTAGTTCGCCATCGGGCAGTGAATCCGGCGACGCGTTCAGGATCTTAAGGAGAATCACAAATCCATTGTAAGACGATGTTCTCATGTCATCTATGGCTATCTGCAGGTCTGTTTCGTTGACAGATTTTGCAGTCGCAAAGAATGATACAAGGAGGAGAAACCACATAGCCATTTGGGTGGTGCAAGTTGGAAGGAAACGCAGTTTTCAGATTTATATCTGAAGCAGCAGCATTTGTTGCTTTTATTATTACTAAATGCAAGAAATGTTAGTTTTACATGCATGGTTTCTCTTCCCAAAAGGTTAGTTGGTCGGTAGTTCATGCATGAGCAGATTGTACAAGTTAATCGCAATATATCCGACCCAAGTGCTAGAAAGCCCAATACTGACATGGGCTAGGTTTAGAAACCATAAACACTAATTTTAAGCTTGCAAGTCTTACAAGTTAGGTGTTATAATACTCAAATTCGACTCGATAAACTTCTTGAACTACTTGAATTCGAACTCAAGATCAAGTCGAGTCTAATATTTTACGGATCGAGCTCAAGTAGCTTAACTCATTTATGCTCTTACTCAATACTATATATATAGATAAATCTAACAGAATAATATTTTGGTAAAAATATTAATTTTGATCACATTATCAGCATTCAATGAGAGTAAATATGAAATCTCTTTGATGTTTGAAACTTGCATTCTTCACCTTAAGGTAAGTTTCTGAAAATCATTGCCAACTAATTCAGTCAGAAAAAAATTAGAACACATCTCATTTTATTTATTTATTTATTGACAAGAATGTTCCATATGGATTTCTTGAATTTCATTCTTAAATTTTTTCAGTCTTAAAATTTGAGATGCCCTTTTGTCATTTATTTTTAATTTTATCATTTTTTCAATGCTAAAGAATCAAACAAATTAAAATAATATATGTATATTATTATTATTATGAAAAAAAAAGGTATGATTATTGAGTGATGCATGGTGTCACGGATCCCACATCGGCTGGTCCCGGGGTTGGTCCTGGGCATATAAGCGGGTGCGCTGCACACCTCTGTAAGCGCGCTTTTGGGGGAGAGGGTAATGGTCTCGTGACAAGTGGTATCAGAGACTTCTTTGGGCCCACCAGACACGTGTACGCTGCACACCCAATGCGGAGAGAGTAATGGTCGCGTGGGCCACCCGTGACGAAGGCGTCACGGATTGGCTGTGGGAACTGTCACGGATCCCACATCGGCTGGCTCCGGGATTGGTCCTGGGCATATAAGCGGGTGTGCTGCACACCCCTATAAGTGCGCTTTTGGGGGAGAGGGTAATGGCTCCGTGACAATGGGGATAGGGAGAGTAGGGAAATGAACAAAATCTTTTTCATCTATTTCTCCACAGTTCCACCACATGCCCACATGGCTCGCAAATTCACATGCACCATTCATTTTTTTTTCTTTTATGTTTCTATGCCTGTGTAATGTTCCCATATCAACTACTGAATGGATGTATATAATTTGAATTATTCATTATATGTAAATATTAACCGTTAAATAAACATTTTGTAATTAGAGTAAACCCAATGCATCATAGAATTTTTTTTTTCAGAATAAATAATATATTAGAAAAAAATTCAAGACAAAATAGGAAAACACTTAAAAAGGATCATCTAAACTCCGACCATCAGGTTTCTCCTGAAAACCCGACTTAGGAATTAGGATCCATTCCTAGCCGAAAACCAGAAGGGTCATTACATGGAAGGCGAACTTGCAAAATTGAAAAACCTTTTAAAATGATCGAGGAAGAAAACTCTTCAATTCAAACTAAGAGAAATTTTTGTATACACCGAATTTAAACCGATCAATAAATTATATAAAAACAAAGCGACATCAACCTTTAAGATTAGGTTTAATATTTTCATAAAGCAAATAGGATCATTTGATTTGAAAAATTACTCCATGAATTTCATATTCTTTTTTGCATAAGATTAGGTTTAATATTCTTTTTTTATTGCGATGCTCAGTAGATCATGGCTATATAATGATGATAGTATTTTTTTATACTCAATGTAAAAGTGTTGAACTCTATTAATATTATTAGATAATATTAAAGAAATTCAAAATCGAAATTTCTCTCAAATTCATTTGAATCGGCATAAGTAATCTCTCTTTGTTTCATAGCAGAAAAAAAAAATTATATTATCAATTTCTTTATTAAATATATTGGCAAGATATATAAAAATGTTGAGAGTCAAATTAAAATATAAAACTGTTGATTGATAAATTTTCAAAACACAAATCGATAATATTTAATTTTTTTTTTTAAATTTGGTAACATGTATTTGTCGGCTAAGTCTCCCTTGTGTGTTTTCTCTTTAACTTATAAATATAAATCAACCTATCCTCTTTGGCGGGTCCCACAACACATGTGTGACGTGTTCTCTTCTTTGTTTTTTTTTTTTGGGTTTTAATTGTCTTTTTGTGTTTGAATCGCAGATGGGAAACGTGATTTGTCAGATACAGCTGGGAAAGGGCCCCACTTACACTCCAATCAATCTCTCCATCCAAACTTCCGACTTCCAACCTCCCATCTCTTCATTCTTTCGGCCCCAAGCCACGTTTGCAAAACAAGCTAACAAAAATATTTCTTTTTCTTCAGATTTTTTTATTAATTTATGGATCCGACTAAAACCGTTTGACCGAAACACAATTATTTATTGATTTACGATTCAATAAGTAAATAAATATATCATAAACTGAGTCTTAATTTATTAATAAAAAATAAAAATTAAGCAAAACTAGAATGTTAATAAATACCGTTTGAAGCGAGAAAATTTACAATTTATATCATAAAAGGTATATTACAAAAAAAAATTATAAATATTACATTTTATTACACTTATATTAAATTTTTTTAAAAATTCAAATTTAATTATATATATTTTAAATTTTTTAACAAATTTTATTTTGAATTGACTGGACTTTACTCTGAACTTACATTGCGATGACCTAAAAAATATTAAAAATATTAAAAAATAATGTGACATAACGTTCCGCTTTGCATAGTCCAAAATCTAATTTGAAATTTTTTTATGCTTGAAATCGATTTTGGGTGCGATTTTATGGCAATATTAAATTGCAGTTATTTAATATTGAAAATAAGTTTACAAGATTTTTAAATAAAGATTTTCAAATTGGATTTTGTACTGTATAAAACAGCGTCCTTTTAATACAAATAGTCACGCGACAATTTTTTTCTACATCAGATACGCTATATATGCTACATCGTTTTTTATGTTTTCTAGGTCATCACCATTTAGGTTTGTAGTAAGGTTCACTCTACTCGAGAAAAAAAATTTTACAAATCCAAAATACATATAATTAAACTTAAATTTTTAAAACATTAGATAAATTGTGATAAAGTACAAATTTTTTTTTTAATTTACCTTTTCATAAAATTCATGAATTATGAAATCCAATGATTCTAATAATTTCATTGTTTGGTTTGACTATAAAATTAATGGATTGATAATATAATTTTCTTTATACTCATATTTTAATAATCACAATTAATAGATTTAACAATTAATTTTCAATTATACTATTTATTAAATATTGAAAATTTATTATTAATTAAAAATATATAATCAATTTTCCTATATGCTTAAAAATTTAAAAATAACATTGGTTATTTTAAAAGTTAGCAAATAATAAAAAATAATAAAGTTAATACATGATAAGATAAACTTTTAAATGTAACATATTTATTATTAAAACGATAAATTATTAAATGTTATAATATCTAATTATATTGGTATAAACTAAAAATTATTTTTATAAATAATGAGTATAAATGCTATATTAAGCAAAATAATAATAATAATAATAATAATAATAATAATAAACTAAAGTAATTATTTGAAATTAACAAATGATTTTTGCTTTTTTTAGGGTTGGCAACAATCTCTCATCAATAAAAATGGTGGATTTTAGACTTTCCTATCTAAGAGGTCGGAAATTGAATTCCTAAAAAATGAAGAGAAATTTTTTAAAATCCATGAATTTAGATATTTTTTAAATAACAAAATAATAGATTTGACAGAAATATATGAATTGTTCAAAATCTTTCATCCAAAATTTTTCAATCCAAACATAACTTAGTGCCTTTTGATATTTGAGATAAATTTAGAAGAAAAAAAAAATGAATAGGTGTAATTAATTAAGGCACCGTTTGCATTGAAATTTTTTAAAATTTATGAATTTCATAAAATATATGGATTTTAAATCAATTAATTATGAAAATTCATGAATTCTAATAATTATATTGTTTGATTTCACTATAAAATTTATAAATTAATGATATAATTTTCCTTATATTTATATTTGGTTTAATAACCACAGTTTATGAATTTAACAATTAATTTCTAATTTTACCCTTTATTAAATATTCAAATTTTATTATTAATTTAGTATATACAATCAATTCTAGAATATGCTAAAAAAATAAAATCAGTTACTTTAAAAGTTTGAAAATAAAAAAAAAATAAAGTTAATAGTATTTCCTCTATTTATATCTCATTAGTTAAACTTTGAAACATAACATTTTATTATTAAAACAAGAAATTATTATATATTCTAATATCTAATTACATTGTTATAAACTAAAAAAATATTTTTTATTAATATTTAGTGTATATTAAGACTATATAATAATAATAATAATAAAAATAATTACTTGTAACTAAAAAATAATATTTACTTTTTTTAGGATTAATGATAGTTTTTGAATATTATTAATTTATAAAAGATAATTTTAATAAATTTTGAAATTTTCTTCGAAAATAAATGATTCAGATGGATAATAAAACTTTTAAAATATATAAATTTTGATATTTTTGTAAGTAACAAAATGATATATTTAATATAAATTCATGGATTTCTCTCGCCAACCATTAATTATTGTTATGCAGTTATAAATTGAAAGTGGGTTGTTGATGGGCATGTTATATATAAAAGCTGCCACAATCATCACCATCATTCCAAGTAATTAACAATTTAATTAATCTAATGCCTCACCAAATCCTAGTAATTAAGTTACATGCCCCATCATATTCCTCTTATTTGATCGCTTTTTTTTTTCTTTAATATTCAAAAGTAGTCCAATTAATCTATATTTTATCCGGTTGAATTCTGAATGACAATAAAACACTACTACCTTTTAAAATATTTAAAATACTTGTATCAAACCAAATTTAAAGTAAAAGAATACTGTGTCACTTTTTTTTTAATTATACATTCCACCCCCTCTTAACTGGTATTTTTTAAAACCTTTTTTTTCCCAATTGTTAATGAAATTTGTTAGGAAATAATGACATGTAGTGTCTTTAAAAAAAGAGATGGATTAAGCACGTTAAGTAATTTATATAATTGGCAAGCAGCTACTCTTTCCCAAAACAGTTGGATGAATCAAGTGTCACGTCATCAATAATATGATGAAAAAAATTGTTATAATTGATTTTTATAAAAAAATAAAAAAATAAAATTTAGTAATTTTAATGAAAAAAATTATAAAAAATGTAACGAACATGGGTGAAATTAATCATTAATAATGTATTGTCAATGTTAACTCTAAATTAAGAAATTACAGTAAGAAATTTAGGATAAATTTATTGACGGTTTCCCAAACACGTTAATATCCTCGCTTTTAATTTGTAATAAAAAAATCTCTAACTTTTATTGACATAACAAAAAACTATTTCGAATCAATGCTGTCAAACTCGGATTGGACCTACCGGTTCAACCAAAAATCAAGCCTTTAACTGGTCCAATTCATTGACCTATTAATGAGTTGGATGATTACATTCTTTTTTTTCGGAAAAAAAAGTCACCGCTGGCGCTCGAACTCGCGCCAAACAGCTTAAATCTTCTTTATTTACCAAAAATTCCTATGTTAAACGTTTGGTATTTTTTTCTCCGACTAACCTCTTACCATCAAAAGAAATTTTACCTTTTTGTTTAGTATTAGGCAACATATTATATAAAAAATATACATATATATATATTAATTATATTACATTTACTTATTTATTTTTTATTAATAATGCACATTACTAAAATAATTTTAATAAATTATTATTATTTTATAAAAATTTATTAAAAATTAATAATATATCAATTGTAGTATTTTTTTGTCATAAATTTTAATATTAGTAATATATATAATACAAATATTGAATTTAATTATTCACATTATTCAAAAAATTATATAAATGATAAAATTAAATTTGATACTCTATTACCAAATAATCATATAAAATTATTTGGAATTTATATAAATTATTTTATATTTTATTATATATGAGACAATATTATATTTTTAGAAAATTTTATATAGGCCGGTTTAATCGCCATTCAAATCCGGCTAAATCTTAATTATCCGTTGTCTTTTTTAATTTATTGAACAAGCCGAGCAGCAACGAAGCTATGATTGCTTCAATGGAAGGGCAAAATTGTTATACTGTAAGAAAATATCTTTTAGTAGTTATTAAGGGGTTAATTGTGGGATTGTTCTGATAAAAAATCTACACAGCATTATTGTAAATTAGAAATGTAGCACCTTATCTAAAAGAATACAAATGTGCATTCATTCGCAAATATGGTTAATGAAATTTTTTTTCATTTTTGACACTTCAGATGAAGTTTATTTATTGATAAAATTAACTGATAATTTAATTATAGATGATAATTTAACTTTTTTAAGTAAAAGTGTTTAGTAAAACTAACTGGAAATATAACTGAAAAATATAAAATAATATTAAACAATATATTTATATCAATAAAAAATATTATATAAAAAATATTTTAATATATTATACAAATGAATTATATAATATATATACATATTTTATATTATAAAAATTATATTAAATATCTCATATCCTTATAATAAAAACGTCAACCTTTATAATCTAACATTCAATTATCATGTAAACATATATATTAAATAATTATATTATATATAATTTAATAATATTATTATTATAACTTGTTATGAGATTAAAAAAAAAGCAAAAGTATAAAAGGAAATGAAAATTATGATCTAATAGCTTCTTTTAGATACTAGTTCTGCTAGTTTATTTTATTGGATGCTATAATATTACTTTTTTAAAATAAACTATTTTATCAAATACAAATTATTAGTTAAATTAAATTATAATATAGTTAGATGTAAAAAAAAAAAAGCATAAATATCAGTAAAATTTAAAATGAGCAATACAATATGAGCTAGTAATTAAAAAATAAAAGCTAGCAAAGATTTTGGCAGTTCTTAAAAGAAAGTGAGCTACCGAAATTAGTTTGCCTTTAAATCCAAACAACTGAGATATTTCTGTTATTATTAAAGAAATTTTGTAATCTTCAACAATGCATCCAAATTCAGAAATATTTTTCTTACCTAATTGAATAATATAAAAATTAAGACGATGAGATTTTAAATTTAAATATTCATATAATAATAATACATCTAGTTGGGCTTAGACCTACAGCTGGCATTAAGGCGATCTTTCCTCGAACAAGACTTTCTCTATTTTAATAATTTTTACATATCAAAATAATCAACCTTAATTAGTCCTACAATTTCAAATTACATTTGCATATTGAAACCAATTAATTTCCAACTATTGTAATAAATTTTGTTTAAATTAAAGGGAAAATTACTACTTGTCATCTGTAATTTGACATAATATATTAGTATTTCTTGAAATTTGAAAAATATATGATTTGTTTTTTTTGTAATTTGACATAATATACTAATACATCTATGACATTTGAAAATTATACTATTTACTTCTTGAAGTTTTAACATATTACACTAATATCCCTGCAAATTTGATTTATTAGATTAATACATCATGAGCAAAAAAGAAATTTTTTATCAGTGTATTATATTTTTTTCAAATATCGGAAAGATACTAATGTATTATGTCAAATTATATAGAGTAAATTGTATATTTTTCAAATTTTATGGGAGAACTAGTATATTATATTAAATTACAATAATTTTTCTTAAATTAAATATTAGTCTATGTTGGAAAACCAATCAAAAATCATGGTTCATATTTTAATAATTCAATGTTAAAATATATATGACTTGAGAAGTTTCGAATTTGGGCATAAAACACTTTTAAAATTTGAAAGTGATTACTTTATCTTTCATAATAAATCTGTTCAGTGTGAATTCATACTTGGATAATTAAGAAAAAAAAAAGTATATATGATGTTCCTTTTTAATTTATGAAAACAGTTCAACTTACAGTAAAAACTATAAACCATTAAACTTGTATTTATGCTAATATTAACTGTAAACAAAGTGCAAGTATGGTTTGAAATTAAAAAAAAAAAAAAAATATATATATATATATATATATATAAAGAATCCAAATGAAAGAAAAAACAACTAGAAAAAATAATGAGAAACAGGGTCAAGCCCATATCATGACTTTGCTTAAAGTGATTTAAGCTAATTCCTTAGCTTTAATTAATGAATCCCATGATTAGGATTTTTTTAAATTAGTGGTGTGTGTGTGTCTATATATATATATATATATACATATATATATATTCAGAATGTTAGTGATGCATAAAAAAAACATATTATTTTTATATCAGAAATATATAATGGAATGTGTATTTCCAATAAAATAGAGACTTAATTACTAAAAATAATCTAAAATTTTAGAGTCATTAACAATTTTGGCACAAATTATCAAAATTTACATAAAAATGCTTTTAAACATAAGTAGCTTTCAGTAAAAAAAAAACTGTACTATAAAATATTTTTTTATTAAAAAAATTATGAGTCAGCAAATATTGAAACAAATATATAATTTTATAAAAAAATTAAGAATTAAATGTGAAAAAAAAAAACGCTATCAAAAAGAACGATCTCGGTCTATAGTTTCAAAAGAATCCTACTAAACCCACAATCATAAATTTAATTAGTCCACAAAAAAAAAAAAAAAGCAAACAATCATTCAATAATCAAAATCAGAACAGAACTTAGGCAACAATCGCCCAAATATTGGGTTAATTCCACAAATAGTTATTATACTTTTGATAAATTGTATGAAATTTTTTGTTTTTCATAAAAATTATTAAAATTTATTTTTTCTATAAAAATAATTTAAAGCAATTTTTTTATCGGATTGTTAATAACATAGCATCAGAATATTAATAGACAATATTGCATCATCATCACGTAGATGTTATTAGTATCAAATTATTGTCCATACCAGTAATCCGGTAAAAAAATTACTAAAAATGATTTTTATTAAAAAAAATTGGAGTGACATTTATGAATTAAAAAAATAATTTTTACACAAATTATCAAAAATATAAAATTAACTTCCCAAATATTGATCTTAAGAAAAGTAAAACAATCAATACTAAAATAAAAAACCCAAAAAAACAGATACCGCTACTATCCGATTCAACCTAGGAACTCCATCACGGAAGAGTGGACGTTCTTAAACTGATCAATGTCAAGCTTCTTATCGATTATGCCTACATGAAATTTTTGAACCTCAATCCCCCTTCAAATCTGTAATCGAACCATAACTCAATATGCCCGTAATTTGCTTGTCGTAATCAAATTGAAGACAACAAGAGTGTCAAAATAGATTATGACACATGAACTTGATATGTAAAACACATAAAATTAGTAGATTAGTGTTGTGTTTATACGGATTGGTGTCATAAACGAGTCAAGCTATTTATAATACGATTCAAATCGTATCGTGTCATGGATTGACATATGAACTTGTTACAAACTGCTTAATTTTTTTGTGCTGTGTCAATCCGACTTAACCCGTTTACGACACGTATAAATTTACTGAAATATTAAGGGTAATAGTGTCATTTTACCAAAAATAATATATAAATATAATTTTCATGTCGTATCAGTAGTGTTATATCGTATTAAATGACCCAAAAAGATATAATTGTGTCGTATCGTGTCAAATGACCCAAAAAATATAATCGTGTTGTGTCAAATGATCCAAAATAACATTATCATATCGTGTTTGTGTCAGATTTTATGACCTAAATACGATCCAAAAGTTAAACGTGTCATATTTGTGTTATTCGTTTAATTTTTGTATCGTGTTCATGTCAACCCGTTTAATAAATGGATCGTGTTCGTATTGATTCTAACCGTGTCAACTGAGTCAATCGCCATGATACGAACATAATACGTTAACCCGTTTTGACATCCTTAAACACAACAGGATTTTTCCATATTGGATTTCGGATTAACAACCATGATATATAATAATAAAAAAAAATATTATTTATCTCTTATACACTACTCTTCTAAAATTTGAAAAATATACGATTTAACTCATGTAATTTGATATAATACAATTGTACTTTCTTGAGATTTGTATTCTAGTAAAAAAAATATTTTTTTTGCTCAGAGAGATATTAGTTCAGTAAATTAAACTTGTAGAGATTACTATTGCATACGTTAAAATTTCATGAAGTAAATAGTATAATTTTCAAATATCAATGAGTACTAGTATATTATGTCAAACTATTTGAAAGAAATTATATATTTTTAAAATCTTAAAAGTACTAATATATTATATCAAATTATATGCAGTAAATAATAATTTTTTTTAATAAAAAGTGATTTTGTAACCACTCTAGTGGGGAATGGACAGTTATTTTCTACCTGAAAATACAACAAACAATATAGCAACTTCTCCTAAAGAAACCCAACATTCTCTGCACTCCATTTTTACTACCCCACAAGAAATTTCTCCAATTCTTTGACATAAAAATCAGTCTCTCATTTTTTTGTGGATTGTATATAAATCATTTAGGTTGTGACTATTAATTTCAATTCTTTATATATTAAGGTGATTAAAATTTGATTATGCATCTTAGAAAATAATAATAAAATTGGTTTGGATTTTGTGTTAAACCTTTGTCAACATTCCAAAACGACAATAAATCGACCGTGAGATGAACGCCGAGTCTTGAGAAAAGATGGGTTTAGGCATAGGCGGATCCAAAGGAGCATCTAAGGCCATAGCTCTATTTAAAAAAAAAAAGAATAAATTTAAATTTTGACATCTCCTCTTAAAAAAATAAATTATATTATTGTTTTATTTTGAATTATTTATTTGACTTTTCAGAAGCTTTATTTCTTAAAAAAAAAAATTGTTCTCCTTAAATCTTTTTGAAAAATAAACAATGAATAAGAAATTAATTAAAGAAAAAAAATAATCAAATCAAATTGTTAGAAAAGAGAGAGTAAAGATTAATAGTAGTTGAATAACCAAACATTATTCTAATTTTCTACTGTATTTAAATTTAGTTTTCTTAGTGATATAAACAGGTGAAACTACTTGCAGATATTCGAGTTTGATTTGTAAAATATTTGAATTCTACTTGAAATTAATCGAATTGGACTTAAACTTAAATAGTTCGAATAGTTTGTCGAGTTGACTTTGAGTATCGTAATAACCAACTCGTAAGGCTCATAAGCTTAATTAAGTAGTTGATTTTTAATATTTATTGAAGTTCTTTTATACCATCATTATTTACATATATTTCACCTTAATTGAGTTGAATTGAGCTGAATATTGTTAGAAAAAATTGTGATTATGAGCCATTTTAAGAGGATTATTCGGGTGAGTTCCACAACTTGGTTTTGAAAGAAAGACCCAGATATATATTCCTTGACATGAGAACTATGAATTAATGTATTCATATACTCAAAATGGAAAATGTGTTAATAAAAATTGAAATTCAAAGTAAACTCCTTGGTAAGGAGATTTAAAGGTGAAAAAGTGAGTGTGAGTTTGTTCCACATCACTAAAAATTGAAATTGGACTTGTGCTTATATATTAAAATGCATTCTTACATGGGTAAGAAAAGTAGAATGAAAGGCTTTCTCTCGCGCGCTCAGGTGCAGGAGGTGCAAATCCATTGGTCCAAGATGGGCCAATTTGTGGGTGCGCGATCTGCATACATGAATGTCGGCCTAAAATCTCGTGGTCCTGAACAAGCCAAATTTCTTACAAATTATTTTTTTTTTATCTCTAGAAAATTTGGCAACACTCTCGTGTTGTTGTGTCTGCAGGGTGAGCAAGGCAGATCCAAACGCCAGTGTAGATTTTGTTCTAAAATGGATTTTTAAGTTTCGTGTCTTTGGGAATGTCAATTTTTGATATTTCAAAGATTAATTTTACCATTATTTGAGAGTTACAAAGACATTATTGACAGTCTTTAAAGGAAATTAATCACAATTAATCCTATGTTTCCTCCATCTAGTATAAATAGGTGGTTTAAGCTTAAATTTTGAAAAGTTGATGAAGAGTATACTTGGATTGTTCTTGAAGTGTTTCTTTCTTTCTTTCTTTTCTTTCTTCTTCTCAAGTGATAGAGGATGTGATAAATTAAAGTTCGCTGTAAGTAGGTGTTGTGTGTTCAACAACTACTTGGAATCTGTTGTATCCTGAGAGACAAACGTCGGTTATCCTAAACACCAGTGTAGGAGGCGAATTTGTCTTAAGAAAACTGTGTGTTACACAGGTCTCAGATTGGTTTTCCATTTTCTACTGTTTTTTAATATTGAATTAACAATTCTCCTATTTTATTGTGTGTTTTGCCTAATAAATACATTATTGATTAAATTTTTTAGTTAATTTTAGCTTTATCGAATATATTTTGAATCGAGTTTCGAATAATTAAAGAAAAATTTGACCGAGCTCAAACTTTAAATTTTTTAATTGAGTCGAGTTTGATTCTAGTATTATATCGATTCGACTTGATTTAATTATATATTTAGTCTCCCTTAAGCTAGACTTCAGGTCCGCCACTGGATTTAGAGAAAGAAAAGAAGAGAAATAGAAAGAGAAGAGTGAAACCCAGATGCCAATTCGGATTTGCAGAAGCCATACCAGCTTCTGGATTTGAGAGGGTCTGGGTGAGTGAAACGGTGTGAGGATGAAGGTGAGAGAGAGAATATAGAGCTTTTTTAATTTTTTTTTTTTCACATTTATTCTTTAAATTTTTAAAAATTATATATTTATCCTAATATTTTTTGACAGCTACGGAGAATAAAATTTCGGCTTTTCTAATCGAAAGCTATTTGTGTTCAAACAAATATTTTTAAAGTATTTTTATATAAATTTTGATAATTTGTGCTATAATTGTTAATGCCTAAGTTTGGAATTTTTTAAAATTAAGTCTAAAATAAACACAAGTGCGTGCGCACATTAAGAATCCGAAACACTGTGCGCACTTTCGGCCACGCCTATATCCCGCTTAATTGCCCATTTTTTGCAATATGGATAAATAGGTAAACCTTCCATAAGAATAATTAATTTATAGAATTTACAGATGCCCTTCTTCCTTTCTCTCTCTCTCTTACTTTTCTTATTTTTTTATTTTTTCTAAGACCAACTGGAAGTCTGAAACTCTTTGGCTCGAAACCTGCCTAGAAATATTCCGAAATACCATTGAGAAGGAAATAATTGAATTGGAAAAAAAGAAAAAAATCTTCTGTAAACCGATTGCACGTATACGGCATATAATATTTAGAACCGTTAAATTTTCAACCTTTTAACTCAACCACCGAAAATAAAAATCGAACATCAAATAGTTTTAAATAAGAAAGTAACACATATGCTGGTGTATATAGAATTAACCAAAAAGAAATTGTCTGGTTGTGTTGAGCGTGTTAAAAGAGCCGAACCGAAGCAGGAAGCAAATACCAATCTTTAAACACTGGGCAGATCAGTCGCTTTCAGTAGTTACACAAAAGGCAGAGGAATGATAGATAAACCCTGAAAAAAAAAAAAAGAATTTTGGTGGAAAAATAAATCCTTTTTCCTTGCATTATAAAAAGCTAAGGGAAAAGGTAAAGTTTTAATAGTTGGATAATATAGTATTGTTTCAATGGCGATTTATGAACTTGTGTTTTGCTTACTTCCCCCACTTAGATGATGAGATAATGATGTGCCTAACCTGAAATTTCAAATGCTAGACAGCATACAAAGCCCACAGGGGAAGGGGGAGAGAGAGAGAGAGAGTTGTGTTGAGTAAAGAAAAGGGGGGAAGAGAGGACAACCCACTCTCTGATCATTGATTCCAGTTGGGTTTTAACAGAAGCCAACTGGGCCTGATTTAGTTTTCTACTTGGTGGTATAGGTATTCGTCGAAAAAGTTTCACTCTTGATGCTTACTTTTTGGTACAGCAAGCCGTAAGAGCTAGAAAGAACCAGATATAGAAACGAGCCAATTTTTTCCTTACCTCATTAATGATTCCCTTGCAGATTTCCAAATTAACAATTGGGTTTGCTTCAGCTTTCTATTTGGCATGATTAGATGTTCTTTTGTCCTCCTGAAAGGAGATTTTGAAGGATTTGAATGATCTCCAGAGAGCAAGTGGAAGTAAAACTTGGTATTGAGCCATAAGAAGAGATCAGGGAAGGTGGACCACTTTGTTTTCTTCGTTTGATGCCTAATTAGAGCTATTTTTATGCAATTTAAGGATTATGTTTGTGCTATTAAAGTGGGTTCTATTTATAAAGTATTGGTTTTGACTAGTTATATGAGGTGGGATTTTAGCAACTTTTGCCTCTGAAGTCGAATTTGTCAGTTGAGAGGTTCCCTTGGAGTTGTAAATTTTTTGATGAGTTTCGCTCCTGGAACTGGGATTTTTCTCAAGCTTTCAAGCCTCTTTGTGAAAATACACAAGTGGGGCTTGGTTTAAAATGTCTATGATTTCCAAACTGTCTGGTTCAAATGGCCGACTATCAGCATATTTCAAGCTAAAGAAGCAGAAGGATCCTTTGCGTGGGACTAATTCTGTGCGGAAATGGAGGAGAAAGCTTTTGTATCTTTGGCTTTTAAGTGTTATCTCCATAGCCAGCATTTGGTTTGTTTTTAGCTTTGAAAATGGAGCATCAGGGAGGAAAGGCAACACAGTACATTCTTGTGAAGAAAAAGCTCAAGTCTTGCTTCAGCATTTCAATGTCAGCAAGAGCCAGCTTCATGCTTTGGTTTCTTTGTTCTACGAATCAGATCAGGTGCAGTATTGCTTATGTCTCTCGAATTATAAATCTTCAATGGGTCAAGGAAACTCCTGTTTTTTCCCCCCTGTGAATTTGGACCAATAAAACTGTTTATATTAAATATTTGGTTGAGAATTTGGATTATCATAGATAATGGTGGTGAATAAGACCCTACTTTTGTTCTCTGCAATTTAACTTTTTCAGGCACTTGGACTTTGCCCCTGTATGGTAACTTTGGATGGTGAAAATGAGGTGGACCATAATGCAGGTCGACATGAGGCAGCAATTGGGAAGAGATGTCTTCCTAATTGTTGAATAGTAGTCTAATGTCAACGCTTACAGTTAGTGCAAGTAGAATTAATGTTGAATTAAAACTTCGATTCTTTGTGAAGTTTTATTGGGTAAATTGCTATTGATTTGGAGCATGTGACTGATATATGCGTAATACTAAAACGGGGACATTAGAAATCTTTCTGCATATGACTGTTTAATAAATTATTAGTTGTACCTTTTTTTCAGAATTCTATGGGCATGAAGGCTGAGACAGAGAAATAGATTTCTAAAGTTATTTGTTTGCATAATTTGATGAATATTTAGGAAATCCTGGATTTTGTAATAAATTGAAATATCACAATATAATTGTGATATGGTATCATGTAGGATGTTAAATTTCTAAAGATATTGATTCGAGAAACACTCAAGTGTCATGTTTGGAGTTGGTGAGAGATGGCATGTTGTGCTGAGATAGGCCAAATGGACATCTTTTTTGGGTATTATAGTCAAGTGGTTATGCATCAGGTGCATGGAATTGTGATTCTATTTTTCGGTATTGTTATCAGTAGACCATCTACTATAGGACAAGGATTACCAAAGATGGAAAATACTCTCCTTCTTGTTTGCCCTTTAGATTCAAACTTTGATTAGCAATGTGGGAGGCAAACACATTTGCTAATTATGGCAACCCTTAGGGTTAACTAATTTGCCATTTTCATCCATGAGTATGACTATTAAACATAGAAATCAATCACAAATAGGTCTTAAGTCTACCAATTTGCTGTTTATGGTCTATGCATCTATACATAAATTAAAAATCAGTTGCAATTCTGGCCAGGCTAAAAATAAATTAGCTTTGTGTTCATGTCAAAAAGGAATTTTGTAAAATTCGATAGATCAATGGACTTGAACCTAACTCTTCCCAAAAGCTAGCTCAAGAGAGGAGGGAAACCCAAGCCATTATAAGGAGCATATATATCTTTTAGTTAGCCGATGTGGGATATCTCAACACATCCTCTCACGCCCAGGATTGAATATTTACAGGAAATCTGGAGCGTGAATTTTGCAGGACAGAACATCTGCGAGTGGCCCAACTGGCGGCTCTAATACCACATACCACATATTATACTCCATTTTCGTCAACATCACAAAATTGTGCACTGGTGTCACTGCAGTTTGCTGCAGAGAGATGAACACCAATGCCCTATTTGGACATAATTGTAGTTTTTCCACAATATCCAAGTCCATATAACAAGATTGTAGAAAGTAATTTTTTGGAAGAAGCAAGCCAAGCATATCGAACATTGGCATCCCCATGGCATTTTTTTGTCAGTTCAATCTGCTTTTGGAAAAGTTCCAATTGAGCTTGCATTGGAGTACTAGAGCACCGTTGGATATCAATTATGTTGACACCAGTAAAAGAGTTCATGCTGGTAACAGTAAGAAATAATTTCCTTACAGTATCACAATCCATGTTACCATTAAAATATTCAGTTCCTGTGAACAATTCAGATTTAAAATGTTGATTTTCCTCAACTGCCTCATCAATTTTTTCATCAGGCATCCTGTTGCAGCTATCCTGTACTTCTACAACATAGCAATCACTCAATACATTTTTGAGAAATTCGAATATGCTTGACAAGTGCATCCTACTCTCCGCTACACTCCAACTTTGATTAATCCACTCCATTTATGTCAATTTCAAGCTGCAGCCTGATCTCATGAGGGCCATAAGGCTCCCTAAACATAGGCTGTTGATCATCCCAGAATTATGCTGGCAGCAGTCATATGGCTCATCATCAACATAAATCTCGGGAAAGAAACAGCTACCTGCTTCATCAATCCAAGCAATTGGTTGCTGTAAACCTGTATTCATGTCCAATCGGAACATATGCAAGAAATCCTGCACAAAACAATAACCATCTACCTCAGCCTCAATAACAAGTTTCTTGTCTTGAAGATCCTTCCTAACCAAATCAACAAAATGTTGCAAAAAATCACTCCATTCACCATTTTGATAATACATAAGACGCTGTGGCACCAAGCTTTGATACCATGTAAAATTCGGTAGGTCAATGGACTTGAACCTAACTCTTCCCAAAAGTTGGCTCAAGGGAGGAGGGATGCCCAAGCCATTATAAGGAGCATATATCTCTTTTGGTTAGCCGATGTGGGATATCTCAACAAATTTTCCTACTAATAATAGGCAATTAGGTATACACATGTGTAGATTTATTTTTTTTGTAAGTTAATTTGAGATGAGAATGGGTTTGGGTAGCTTGGCTGTGCTTGTACCCAATAACTAAGCTAGAAGCTAGTTGGCTTGTCCCAAAATATAGGCCATGATTGCAAATTGAGTAAAAATTCTGTTTCTTTGGCTGATTAATCCCAAAGTAGTAACCTAGTGAGTTTTGATGCATCACTTGGCAGTTCATTCTGTTTTATAAGTCTTGTCTAATTTTGTTGTTCCTCCAGTTGACAATATACAAGCTAGAAGGGATATCTTGTTGAATAATTGGATGTTTGTTCTTTCTCTACACAAATATGAAATGAAGACTTAGTTAAAGTTTTTTGTGATATATGTTTAATATTCACCATCTTTTGTATTACAGATAACATCTCTTGAGTGCACCAAACAAATAGGACCTGAAATGGCAATGACTGATGGCATTGCTTGTGCTCTGAAATTATTGTGTCAAACGCAAGACAGATGGGCTGCCAAAGGTGCAGAACCTAATGAACAATGCCCAGCTCAAGATGAGAAAATCCCAAGGAAGGTTGAACAATCATTGATAGATGAATTGGTACCATTTCTTTGTGCCATTTAATTTCTGATAACAATTGAGTGTGAATCTCTTGTTTGGAACTTGTGCATTTCATTTTTCAGTTCAATGCCCTGAAATTTTGTGCAGCAGTTTATGCTCACATAAGGATAGCATTTTTCTTTCTTTTTTTTTTTTTTGAAAAAAATTAGGGCTGCCTATTGTAGTCTTGTAGATACAACGGGCATTACTTTTTATATATGTTATATTCAGGAACCCTTCTTACTGTGTGGAGATTTTGTGGAAAAAATTAAGTTTTATGTTTAGCTGTAAGTAATAATTAAAAATAATCAGAGCTTAGATAATTCTATGGAGGTGGGATTGACCTAAAATAAGAACATCAAGCATTCAAGGGAATAATACCTAGGAGATGACAGTAAAGATACTAATGAAGAAATCTATTAGAACCTTACATTTTTCATGGGCACCAGTGAAAAATTGTCAATATTCTTAACATGCTTCTAAAGCTTTGTTTGCTTAATTAACTATAATGTTAGGACAGTGAAATGGAGTCTCCACATTTTTGCAATAAATATGGTCTGGACAGTGGTTGGAGTCCGATCAAAACTCTCATGCAAACAATACTCTGTCTGTTTAATATATATATATATATATAGACACACACACTCTGAAATAGGAGAAAAACAAAAGCTTATACCCTGAGTTGTGCCGTGTTAATAATTTGTCTGTTTTGGTTGATTTGGCTTTTACTAGAACATCATGCGGACAAAAAAAGTGAGGAACTGTGCAGGGAATTGGTGCAATATTTTCTCTTTTGGTTTGGTGCAAGTATGTTGGTGGATGCTTGTTTCTGTCGTCGTAGGTTGCACTTTATCGGGTTTTCATTTGAAGTTTTTGAGGAAGAAAAAGCTTAAGCCTTGTCATCTGGAGCCAGTGCCTCAGCAGCAGCAGCAACTGCTGCAGCTGAGGCAGCAACAGATATCCCAAAGTCCCCCTAGGGTTGCTGGGAAGTGGAGGAAGAAGCTTCTTATTATTTTTGTCCTGCTGGGGATTCTTACCTCTATTTGGTTGTTTTGGCACTTAAATAGAAAAATCATCTTGAGAAGGGAAGAGACCCTTGCCAACATGTGTGATGAACGAGCACGAATGTTACAAGATCAGTTTAATGTGAGTATGAACCATGTTCATGCCTTGGCTATTCTTGTATCCACCTTTCACCATGGGAAAGATCCTTCTGCCATTGATCAGGTGATATTCTTATCTCTCTCTCTCTCTCTAGTTCTATATATATTAGGGCTATAATTGGAATTCAAACTCACAACCAATATAGCCTTGGAGACGACTGGTACCATTGAGTCAAAGCTTATTGGTATCTGTCAATAATTTTTGTATCTTTTATTTTCTTAATTAATCCAGCATTAAGCATTCTGTGTTAATTCAGTCCTTAAACACTGGAGACAACTCATTTAGTCAGCTCATAAGTTGATGATATGATGTCTGTTTCTACTAAGTTTAAACATCTAATCCATTTATGTGATTTCTCTTAAAACCTTATGAGTTTGTGCTGATGCATGTTGTTTATATTATATTTTATTACCATAGAATAGAATCATGAGAAACCACATAGGAAGCAGGAAATGCCACACTAAAGCTTGAGATTTGAAATAACTTTACAAGAAACAAATTTTGCCGTAATAGGATGCATTCTTAGATGTAATAATGTTATTTTATGCTTTCTTTATTTCACAGAAAACATTTGGTGAATACACTGAGAGGACAGCTTTTGAGAGGCCACTCACCAGTGGTGTTGCGTATGCTTTGAAAGTTCCACATTCAGAAAGGGAGCAATTTGAAAAGCAGCATGGATGGACAATTAGGAAAATGGAAACTGAGGACCAGACTCTAGTGCAAGATTGTATTCCAGAAAAATTGGATCCAGCACCAATTCAAGTTGAATATGCACCTGTTATATTTTCTCAAGAAACGGTCTCTCACATTGTTTCTATTGACATGATGTCTGGAAAGGTGCACTTCGTGCTCCTTTTGCAGTTTTCTTTTTCATCAGCAACTTATTTTCTCCTTGGATCAAATAATTTTATATACTTTTTCTTTATTTGCATCTCTATATGGGTGATGCCACTACTCTAGTAAGTCAAAGGTGGAACTAGTGGGGCTTTTGTATTTGTTAGCATGATAACTTGAGCTTATAACTAGCATATAGAACAATCTTTTTTCCCTCCTTGCCTCCTTGTTCAGAGGGAAGGAGTAACTGAATTTGCAATTACTATAAATCTTTAGACTCTGCAACTCGTGAACTCAATGCTGCTGTTTCTGAAATGTCTAAATTTTGCCTCTTGCATATTGCAGTCAAACTAGTTGATGATCTACAATGTTGGTTTTAGTAGCCATCTGGACCATTTTGTTAATTTTATGATATTTACAATTGATTTACCTGTTGAAGATATGTTATAGAGATATATGGCTCAACACCACTAGATGAATGTTTCTCTTTTCCTGTTTGCATGGTAGTCTAGAGTTCTTTTCTCTTTTCTTGATGTCAAATTTGGCAGAAAGATGTGTGAACTTTATATTCATGTCATAAACAGCTTAATTCTTGTCAATATTATTGTCGTTTGCTAAATGTATTTACTAGTTGAGTTCAGTCTAACCTCTATCATTACAGATAAAAAATATGAGTTCCATGTAAGTTTGAAAATATTTGTTCTTAGTGTATATAGTAGATATCCTATAAGCTGATGATTCTAACAGTAATTGCTGCCTATATATAGGAAGACCGTGAGAATATCCTGCGAGCAAGGGCATCTGGGAAGGGAGTATTGACATCTCCATTCAAGCTTTTGAAATCCAATCACGTGGGAGTTGTACTTACCTTTGCTGTATATGATTCTGATCTTCCTCCAGATGTCACACCAGAACAACGAGTTCAGGCTACTGTGGGGTAAATCTGTTGCCTTAAAAAATTCTTGAGTTGTTGTACATGAGCTTATACTTTTAGTTTATTGTTAAATGCTGTATCAAGTTGTACATGAGCTTATATTTTAGTTATTGTTATGTGTTGTATCAAGGTAAATGAAAGTAACTTCTTATCTAGTATGCCTTCTTGTAAAGGTACCTTGGTGCATCTTATGATGTCCCGTCTCTGGTTGAGAAGCTTTTGCACCAACTTGCCAGCAAGCAAACAATTGTTGTGAATGTTTATGACACAACTAATGCATCTGCTCCAATTCTCATGTATGGCACTCATTTTGCTGATACTGGCCTCCTGCATATCAGCTACCTTGACTTTGGGGATCCGTTGCGGAAGCATGAAATGCATTGCAGGTTAGTTTTCGGCAACTAATTAGGTTTAGTTTTCAGTGCACTAACAAGCTATTACTTATTACCCTCTGTTTTAATTTATTTTCCTGTGAGTACAGGTTCAAGCAGAAACCTCCTTTGCCTTGGACAGCAATAAATGCATCAGTTGGAGTCCTAGTTATTACTCTTCTTGTTGGCCATATCTTTCATGCCGCCATAAGCAGAATTGCAAAAGTTGAGGAGGATTATCGTCAGATGATGGAGCTCAAAGTTCGTGCTGAAGCTGCAGATGTGGCAAAATCTCAGGTACATTTCCTGGTGCTTTTGATGGGCTTCAACCTGAAATTTGGCTTGTCTTGGCTTTTTTTTTTATAATTTTTTATTTGGCTTCTATTTTACTTCTTCGTTAGAACTTCTGTCATGTTTGTAAGACTGAATTATCTCCCCATTCTGCAGTTTCTTGCAACTGTCTCTCATGAAATTAGAACCCCAATGAATGGTGTTTTAGGTAATTAAGATATCTTATTTAGAGTGTTTATTCTACTACTATGAAAAGATTTAGTAACAAATGCTGCTTTAATTCATATTTTAGGTATGCTGCAAATGCTGATGGATACAGATCTTGATGCAAACCAAATGGACTATGCCCAGACTGCTCATAATAGTGGAAAAGATCTAATCTCACTGATAAATGAGGTTCTTGATCAGGCAAAGATAGAATCAGGCAGGCTGGAACTGGAGGCTGTTCCTTTTGATGTGCGTTCGGTCCTTGATAATGTCCTCTCACTTTTTTCAGGCAAATCCAATGAAAAGGGTATCGAGGTGAATACTAGTATGACCTTTCTTTTTCTTCTTTTTTTCCTACTTATCATTTCTTATTCAACTTCTTTTATATCGTTGTTTGGGCTGAGAGCAGTTGGCCATCTATGTCTCTGAGCAAGTGCCTGAAGTTGTTATTGGTGATCCTGGGCGGTTCAGGCAGATAATTACTAATCTCGTCGGAAATTCAGTAAAGGTTGGTTCAAGCAGATAATTATGGTTATATTTCAAATTGGAAAAGCAGAATAAGTTTGAATGATTTATTGTTTTAAGCCACATTGCTAGTTGCAATTTGTGAATAGTGTTAGGATTAGGTGGACAATGTCGTCATATTCCATCCCTTGGCTATGCTGGAAATCAGCCTATTTAGATAGTTATAGTTAGAAATTTGTTATCTTTGGAGAACCACATTTTTTATAAAGATTCTTGGTTGCATAAATTTAGTTAACATTTTCTGTGTGTTAATTTCAGTTCACACGTGACGAGGGGCATATATTTGTCTCAGTTCATCTGGCACATGAAGTACGAAACCCACTCGATGTTAGGGATGCTGTGCTGAAGCAAGCCTTAAATTTAGTTCGAGACTTGGCAAATGAAATTGATAATACATTGAGCGGATGTCCTGTAGTTGACAGATGGAAAAGTTGGGCAAACTTTAAAGGGTTGAACGGCTCAGATATGACGGAGGAACCTGAAACAATTAGATTACTCATTACAGTCGAGGATACAGGGGTTGGAATACCATTAGATGCACAAAGCCGCATTTTCACGCCTTTTATGCAGGCAGACAGTTCCACCTCACGAACATATGGAGGGACTGGAATAGGATTGAGCATTAGCAAATGTCTAGTGGATCTCATGGGTGGTGATATTGGCTTTGTTAGTGAACCTGGCACTGGCAGTACCTTCTCATTCACTGCTTCTCTCAGGAAAGGAGAATTAAATTCTCTGGATATAAAATGGCAGCCTTATGAACCAACTGCTTTGGAGTTCCGAGGGTGGAGAGCATTAGTAATTGACAAGAGAAGTATTCGAGCTGAGGTCACTAGATATCATCTCCAGAGGTTGGGAATAACTGTGGGTAAAGCCTCCAGTCTGGAATCTGCATGTTCTTATCTATCTGGAGGTCACTACACAAGGTATATTCAAATTTACTAGCAAAATTGCAAAAAAAGTTGAGATTCACTTGAATTTGAAGCACATGTAAATGATGCAAGCCTCTGATATTATTTGTTAATCTAAATACCCTTTTATCACAAAATTGCATTCATGTCATCATTACCATAGAATATGCTATTATACATGTCAATTGTGTTTGATATTGCTAATGTGTTAATTGTTTTAAACAGTGGCCCACCAGATTTGGTTCTTATTGACAAAGATGTATGGCACAAGGAATCTGGTATTGCTTTCCGTCGTCTTCTGAAGGAGTCCAAGCATAATGGTGGAACAGAAGTCCTAGTAAATGCCCCGAAGCTTTTTCTCTTGGCTACAACCATCAATCTTGATGAACGCTGTGAACTTTTATCAGATGGTTTACTAGATAATGTACTTACGAAACCTCTTCGATTGAGTGTCTTAATTGCTTGCTTTCAAGAAGCCATGGGAAGTGGCAAGAAGAGTCAACTAAATAGGAAGAAACCAACGACTCTTCAGAATATGCTAAGGGGAAAGAGAATTTTGGTGGTAGATGACAATAAAGTGAACAGAAGAGTGGCCGAAGGAGCTTTAAAGAAATATGGTGCGATTGTTACCTGTGTGGAGAGTGGCAAGGAGGCTCTCGGACTGCTAGAACCGCCACATAAGTTTGATGCTTGTTTCATGGATCGGCACATGCCAGAAATGGATGGGTGATCTATTTGTTCTTTTGTCCTGTGAATACTTTTAATTATTTGCCTCTCTTGGGTCAGTTTTCTTTCACATGCGCCTGAAGTTGATTCTCTCTCTGTAAATATGCAGCTTTGAAGCTACCCGACAAATTCGATCTGGGGAGAGGCAGTATAATGAGAAAATTGCATCTGGGGAAGCATCGGCAGATATGTATGGAGATTTAAGATACTGGCACACACCAATATTGGCAATGACAGCTGATGTGATTCAGGCAACAAATGAAGAATGCAGGAAGTGTGGAATGGATGATTTTGTGTCAAAGCCATTTGAAGAAGAGCGGCTTTACAATGCAGTAGCTCCTTTTTTTGAGTCTGGTTGATAGAGTGGTTTAGATGTCAATTGTTGCTCATCTGCCTTCCAGCCAGCTGGAGGATTTTTGCTGAATTACTTAACAACCAGCCCTCTGTCTAAGGTCGCAGAGAAGATGGTCGGCAACAAATCTTTATTGTTTTTCCAGATCTGGTAATCTTTGCATATGTTGATCTTTTAAAAGAATGCATAAGCAAGAAGATTAAAAATATGGTTGATACCACTGTTGAAAAAAATTAACAAAATTGGAGTAGATGCATAATAGAAATTTAGAGGAAAGATTGAAACTGCTCATTTTATTTCATTTAAGTTGAACATTTATAGAGAGGAGAAACAACAAAATATTCCATTAATCAAGGATGGTTACTACTAAAATTTAAATTCAAAATAAGAAAACAATCATAGATTCAATTAGATTTCTACCAGTTCAAATAAAAACTAGAATTCAAAATTATTTGAAAATTGTCATCATGTTTTTTTGGCACGTGGATGCCATAATTTCGACAGCATAACTCTAATCTATATATTGTGTGCACATAAATTATAGTTTTTTTCTGTATGCTTAGAAATGCTCCTGTGCCCTTTGCTACTTCAATGATCACCTTCAAAATTCATGGAAAAGCTTTTCTCAGTTGTCTTTTCTTTTTCTTTTTTTTTTAAAAAAAAAAAAATCCTTTTGTTCTCATATCTACTTTGTTTGCTAACACTTCTTTTATTAATCTGCATAAGTAGGTGAGTTCATCATGGATTTAACTAAAAAAATTGTCCCATAAAACTTCTCTTTTTATTTAGTACTTTGTACACATATTAAAGGTGCCTTTGAGATGGAATTTCTAATTAAGGGGTAAATATTCTGCTTGAATCAGGAATGATTTTGGTGTTTGCAGATGAATAGGTTTAAGCATGAATGGATCCAGCTAGCTCAATCAAATGCTTGTAGCTGGTTTGGTGTTACTAGTTCGTACCTGTATGATCAGTTGAAGAAGACAATGCTGGGGGAAGCTTTCTGCATAGAGCCTGTCATTCTTCACTTCCATGTTTGGTATTATTCTTTGCAGAGTTCACTGGGCTCATTGTTTTCAGAGTATGCAGATGATAAATTGCTAGAAAAAGTTGTTTCAATGATGATGAGAAGACTATTTGAACATTTACTTGTGCACAAATAACTGAGGGTAAGAAAATGGACTAATCTAGTAAGTGTAACATGTGGAAAATGTGAAATTTTGACTCTCTCGGCATCTTCTTTCACGAGGAAGAGACAAATATGCGAACAGGGCGATACACGCAGAAACTTTGCAGCAAGGCTTCAGTGCTTAGTGTCACGGGCTTGGTCTTTTCCTACCAACGACTGCTCGGCACTAGCATATTTGTGAACCTTTGCGGTGTGTGACATTAGAGAGGGAACCTATTTATAAACACTGGAGGATAACGTGTAGTACTAGCTTTACACTAGCTTCTTTGTTGAAGTATATGCATTGAGATTTGCTCTGATTGTTTCCACGATATACAAAGTTGTATATCACTATTGGTGTATATGTAATGAAGGTGTGGTTTGTTGTAACTAAATTTTCTAGGTGTACATATACTGTAACATGTAGTTTCATATGGAGAATTAGTAACAGGTTGCTCGATTAGATTTGTTCTTGCTTGCCTCTGGACTTTTAGACTTGAGCATGGTTCCTTATTTGGATATTGAGATACTCCATATCGGATAATTGTAAAATCTAAATATTATTTATAATGGTTTGAATATTTATATTTATTTGAACTAGCGTTTGAGATGAGTTAAGTCTAAAGTTTATTCATTCAATATGGTACACACTCTAGATTTTTTATATGTATTCAGCCAGGGTATCAGCTAATTGTAAAATCAAAATACTACTTTTAATGGTTTGGACATTTCTCTTTTTTTGAGCTAATTTTTAGGATGAATTGGGTTAATTATTTAGGCAAATGACTTGTGAGAATGTGTGCCTAAAAGTGCCCATAAGTGACTAAATGGATATCTAAAAAATAAGATTCTATTTGGATTGAGCGATTTTGAAATTCATGAATTTTAAATTTATAGATTTAAAGAATTTTATTATTTGGTTTGACTATAAAATCTATGGATTGATAATGTAATTATCTTTACAATTATATTTAATTCAATGACCACAATCTATGAATTTAATAATCAATTTTCTATTTTACTGTTTATTAAATATTTGATGATTTATTATTAATCAAGCATATATAATCAATTTCACTATATACTTAAAAATTTTAAAAATAAAATTGGTTATTTTAAAAGTTGAAAAATTAAAAAAATAAAGTTATTATGTAACATCTGCTAAGTGGGGCCTAACTAGAATAAGTATACGAGTGTTATACATAGAAATCACATAAAAGATATTAGAAATAAAATGAAATAATTAATTAAATTAAAAATTAAAATAAATTAAATTGATAGACAAAGTTAATTTAATAAAGTTATATTACATAATTAAATTGTATTTTAATAAACACTAGTAGAAATAGATAAATGTAAAAATGTGGTAGTAATAATAATAATAATAATAAATGAAAAAAAAAATGACGGGAAAAGAAGGGTGTGAGGCAATGGAGTTAGGTTTTAGCCTTAAAAGGGCTAACTCATACATTTATCTCATTTTTTACTCCACTCTTCTTCCTTCTCCCATAACAATCTCAATTTCTCCATCCTTTCATCTAAGATTCACAGCAAAATCACTCAAAATTAACATGTTTTTAGTAATTAATCTCTTCTCCATTATTATTAGGTTGTTTAGAGTTATTAGGTTTCTATTGTGATGGTTTATTGTGCTCCGGTTTTGATGGCTATTGAAACTGATTTTGGATAAGTATTAAACATAAAATTTGTAGATTTATGTCTTATGTTTGTGGCTTTGTAAATAATTTTATAAGATTTGACCTATAAAAAAAGATATGTGTAATTGAATCAGATTGGTTCCTAAAAGAGTATTAATGGAATACCCTTCGGTTTTTAATTATTTTAATCATCTTAAAGGCTGAATCAAAGAAAACTCTAAACATAAAAGTTGTAGCCCTATATGTGTACTAGTTGTCTACAAAATCGTGTAATTCCTGTACGTAGGCTGAGTTATAGTGAAATGAATCATGGTTGTTCTTTGAATGAGCTGCTTCCGTGTACCTGTACAGTCTTAGCAATTTCGTACTTAATTTTAAGCTTCTTATAGACCAAACTGGATAAAGGTACAAACATAAAAGTTTTAGGTATATATCTTAGCTAAACTTTGGTGGAAGTTTTAACTTAAATGATTGCGTATTTTGTGAGTTATGAATATAAGAAGAGATACTGGTCGGTTGTTGCCCTGTATTAGACCGGTTATGTTATCACTATCAATTGAGGATTTTAGAGGCAAAACTGCTAAAAGTGGTAAACATAAAAAATGTTCCAAATTATTCTATGTAGTACCTATAAAGTTTCACAATAATATAATATACACGTTGAAAGATATAAATTTTTAAATTGAGTGTTTCAAAACTGCCAAAGAGCAAGAGACATAGCAAATTTTAGAATTTCACAAAAAATTGTATAATACTTCAAAAATTATAAAATTTTAATATGTCATAGTGTTATTTATTATATTTAATTAGAAATAAGAATTGTATAAATTGGACAAATGTATAAAAAGTTATAGAGTTAACAACCCCCAAAGGTCACATTACTAGAAACTTTAGCTATTTATTTAAATCATATTAAGAATAAGTATTCTAACAATGTAATGGTCAACTATATTTTCAAATTAGGCTCTTAACAAGTTGGAAGAAGGAGATGACCATCAAGTAGGATAAACAAGCTCCAAAGGTTTGGATTTTGGATAAAACTCCAATAAGGTCTGTACATATTCACATGTTAGTTCGCCATTTGCATGTTTGATTGTACATGTATATGCTTAATTGGTGATTTTATGAAATGTGGCGTAATTATGAACTTGAAATGATATGTTGAGTTGTTAATATGTACATATTATTGGAAAAATGGTGAATTTATGTGTTATGACATATTATTGAATAAAGATTATTAGGTGGTTATTAAATGCATAATAATTTTGTATGAGGATAATGGTATGTTTAAAAGCATGAAATAGTTATTTTGAAAGGCACTTCTTTGACAAAAATCGTGCATGTTATATAACTAGAAAAATTTCGTAATATGCATTTGGTTTGCAATATTGTGAGCTAAATTATCATTTTTATAGTTTTGTGGTAAGTTGGTATGAAATATTGAGATTTAAGAATGTATTTAAAGTCTAGAAATTTTAGACATAAGCATAATTACATATGGTTAGGGAATTAATTAATTTGTATAAAGCACAAAATAATATTGTTACAAAACCAAAAGAACATAATAAAATTATTCATAATTTTTGTTGTAGTAATTAGATTGGTAAGAAACTAATTGGAAATGAAAGTTGACTTATAATATTAAAAAAAAGTATGAAGGACAAAAGTTGTAATTCAGCTTGCAACTAGGTCCGAAAAGAATTACAAAATTTCGGATCATGTAAAAATTAAATGAATGATGGGTAAAATTTTTATTGAACATCTCATGGTCAAACAGTTATATCTTTTAGTATGAAACTTAGATTCAGATAATTCTTTTTGCAAATTAAAACTAAGATAATGAGCTAAAAGTTTACAAAAAAAAACCATAAGGTCTGAATCTAATTATAAGAAAGATGAAATTGAAGCAAAATATCAGGATTAAAATCTACTATATATATATATATATATGTGTGTGTGTGTGTGTGTGAGATTAATGTTAAAAAAAAATTTGTGATGGTAAGGATAATAATGATGTTGACTATATTATTAAAGCCCTATTACACCTAGTCTTGAACTAGTGTAGTGGATAGTTAATATACCAATCAGGAGAAGAAATATATGTACGCGATACAATTTTAATACTTGTAAGAACACTATTATTCAAAAAGACAGTGATGACATTGTTATTTAAAAAGCCAGTAACGACACTACTACTTTATATAGGCCGGTAATGACAATATTAAACAGGCCGGTTCGGTAGTGGCAATATTAAATAGGTCGGAAATGGCAACCTCTTGTTTCTATTAATTAGTTCGGACATAGGTGTTATGAGTTAAACTAGAATAAAAACATAATGATAAGAATATTAATAATAATATTATAAGTAAATTAAATAATGAAAGAATTATTGTATATATGTTGATTGTGATATAATTATTTATATGTTGCATGAAAACTATGTTAGCATATGAAATTTCTTTTGCTATATATATTGTATAGTAAATATGGTTATATATAAAAATAAAACGCTTAACAATGTAACTTATATGGACTGAGTATGAGAATGAATATGTATTAAAATGACAAATACATATCCAATGTTGACTTATAAATTGAATATGATAGATGTATATCTTTAGTATGATTTGAACTTTGAAATTGTATGGACTGAATATGAGAATGAATATGTATTAAAATGACAAATACATGTTCAATGTTGACTTATAAGTTGAATATGATAGATGTATATTTTTAGTATGATTTGAATTTTGAAATGATATAAAATGTATTGAATATTGATTGGATTTGATTATGAAGTGTTTACCTTATAATTTGAAAATAAAATTAAAGTGTGTTAATATTAAACATGGTGGAATACTATGTAATGACATGATTTTAATTTTATAATTAATTGATTGTACAAAAGTAAAAAGAATATCTAAAATGGCAAATAAATATACATGTGTTAGGAATTAACAATTAAATAAAGTAATAAATGGAAATTAATGAAATTAAGATAACATATGGAAAATTTATTAAACAATATAAGGAATATGGTAAGAGTTAGCTATGTATTGTAACATGAATTTGTTTACATAAACTTGGCATGACACGAGTTAGAATTACATTAAGAGATGAGTTAAATTGATAAATAAGATGTATGATTACTATAAAAAATATGATATAATTATATGTAATAGTATATTCATTCTTCTACAACCATGCAATAATATTGTGATACTTGACATGAAATATATGTCATGCATTTATATTATTGCATATGAGAATTTAAATACTTATATGTACTACTAAGCTAGAAATAGTTTAACGTGAGTTTTTCTCATGTAGAAAATGAATCTTGTAAATATTAGAACTTAAAGTTAATAAAAAAGAATTCGAGCTTATATCAGAGGAGACATTTGGAGATCCTGTCATTGAGCCAGTTACTTTGTACTTTTGCTTTGAATTTTATTCATGCATACGAGTTTAGATAAAATGTCTTATATATATATTAAGAATATAAATTGTAGTTGAAATTATTCAAAATGTAAATGAAAGAAGTTATATCAAGTAATATGTATGTATACAGTATAAAGTAAGAAAGAAATTGGTAAGACATGCCTAACATGATATAAATAAGTAAATAGGAATAATAAACAGAGGAAAAAATATATTAGGCAGAATCACCTAGTTGGTTATGTAACATTTCACTTATATAGTGAGATTATTTTCATTATATGGGTGGCTGTTACATATTATACGTTATAATATTTAATTATATTACTAAAATTTTTTTTAATAATAATAATAATAATAATAGCTAAAGCAATTGGTGGAAATTAAAAGAAAAATAATTTTTATTTTTTTAGAACTAAGGGTAATTTTAAAATATTATTAATTTATTATAAATAATATTGGAATAAAAAAATCCAGCAACAATTTTTCATCAATCAAAATTCATGGATTTTGGACTTTTCCATTTAAAAAGTGAGAAATCAAATTCTTCGAAAATAAAAGATTTTTTGGTGGATGATGAATTTTCTAAAATTCATAAATTTTAACTTTTTTTTTAAGTAGACAAACGATAAATTTAACATATTTGTTCAAAAATTTTCATTTAAAATCTTTCAATCCAAATATAAAATAAAAGATGTTTATTCTTATTATTTAATGTGACCGGGAGCACCAAGTAAACATATTTTTGTGATATGTTCATGCGGCGTCTTTTATATTAACATGTAGATCTAATATATCAATTTACCAAATAACTTTTTGGCATAAGACATATACATTCTTCTGTATTTGTTCCATTTCGTTGTTTTGCCATTTATATTTTTTTTTTGTCCAATTTATTTTTTAAAGTTTTATTTTTAGTTTATATTAATATTTTATAAATTTTAAAAAGTTAATATATGGCCACCTAATACTGACATGATAATTTCAAAATTATAAAAAAAAAATTATTCTCTCTCCTTGCCATCTTAGCATTAGATAACGGAATGTTAGCTTTTTTTATTATTTATTATTTTTAATTTTTTAAATTTATCATATATCAATAACTCCTCAACGATCAGGTAAGCATCTAACTGAGGTGACCACCATGTCGAGATTTTTATGGGCTGCTGTCGAGTGTTGGCAGGGATACTGCTCTGATGGGCTTGGGCTTCTGTTGTATTTGGACTGGTTGTTTTTTCTTTTTCTTTTTTTTTTTAACCCACCAACTACCAATTTAGTATCAAAAATTGCCAACACTAAGTATCACTATCTACCTATATCAGTAAAGAAGAGGAAATTAAGATCCTCAAGAAATTTATAAATTATAGAGAAAGAAGTTCATAGCATAAAGCTCAAGAAAATGAGTATGTCAATCAATTTCTTGAAAATTCATAAATTATCATACTATGCTAGAATTTATTTTCATTTTATTAGGTAATTAGTAATTCATTCTTGTTTTTTTTCATTGTTCCATGGTTTCATTGACTTATTTATTTATTGCAAGATAAAATGTGGAATTTGAAGTGTGGCATCCCACGAAATGAATAATATTTTTTGGTGTGAATTTCATGGAAACAAGGAACTGATATTCCAGTAAAAGAAACTTTGAAATAGAATGAGTCGTTTGGATATTCAATTATTAGAGAAAAAAAATCCAATAGGTGAGAGGAAACCTTAAAGGTCTTTTTTCCCTTCCCAAAATGTGTTTTGGAATAGGATATCTTTAAAATTTGAGAGAAAACGCTTTATCTATTAATAAGTCTACCCGATGCGAATCCAAATTATTGAACAGTTGAAATAAAAAATATATATAAAAAGAAAAGGATATAAATTTCATACAAGACATAAGATATATAATTGTCTTGAATGAATTCTTTATAATATCATCAATTGACACAAACTTAATTGTACTATTATGAAAATAGAATGTTACAAGTTTAATATTCAGTCTTTATAAGATTGGAGTTATATCAGTATGTATTATAAATTTAGAGAAAATGAATATAAAAATGAAGTAATTTACAAATTTTATGATAATGACTTGATATTAATTAGTTGTGAATAAAAAAAAGATGCATAGATTAACTTTGAAGTATATCTAAAGAAGATTGAGATGGTGATGAATGAAAATGACAATTGATTATAATAAAGGAGCACTTATTTATAAAAGAGAGATTAGGGAAGGAGGGAGTGTTGATGAGATGAGATGAGATATGATTGAAAGGCAGACAAAGTTGGCTATTGGGTTATCTTATCTCTTTCAAGTTTAATGCTATATATGCTATCTCACCATCTTTAATGGGTGTTTGAGATTGATATTGATTGTTCTAAAAGCAGGTTTTGAATTTATTTTTTAATTGACCGATTTTTTTAATTTTTTTTAAATTATTTTTAGAAAAAAGTATTTATTTACCTGTTTCTACCGAAAAGTAATTTTTAAAACTAAAAAAAGTTAAAAATATAAATTTTTTTTCCAAAAGCATTTTTTTAAAACTTAATGCCAAACAACCCCTAAGTATTATGCAGTGAAAATTTAACAAATATGTTCCAAATATCTATTTCATCCATTACAATTAGGAGTGTTTAAAATAGAATAGAATTAAATAGAATTAATTTTATCGGATAACTTTATATATAAATAACCATAAATTTTACAATAGTTAATGACTTCATAAATAGAGTTCATATAAAAATTGCATGTGGTCAAATTGATTGAAACCTCTTAAATTTTTTTAAATAATTTAGATTCGAATCGAAATTATGTAGAGTTGGTTGAAATATAATTAAATATATTTAATTTTATCGGATAACTTTATATATAAATAACCAGAAAATTTACATTAGTTAATAATTTCATAAATAGAGTTCATATAAAAATTGCATGTGGTTCAGTTGATTGAAACCTCTTAAATTTTTTTAAATAATTTAGATTCGAATCGATTACGTAGAGTTGATTGAAAATTTTAATAATTCCACTCTCCCCTTAAAAAAAATACAAAATAAATAAAAATTTCAATCATGGCTTATAAAAATATAAGACATTTTTAGAACAAGATAAGTGAGAATTATTATTATTAAAATGATAATGAGGACTAGAAAAATAACTAACATGTTAATTGATGACAGCATACATGATACAACTAAGTGAAGCTAACAACAAATTAACGTGAGGTCCAAACAGAGACAAACAAGTGTCAAATGGGACGCACGTGAGATCACAAAAATGGGTCCCTTCCCAACTCAATTGAATTAAAAAAAAAGACGAAAATTTACATTATAAAATTTAAAAATTATATTATTTATACTAATATATATATTTATATTATTTTTTTTTTCTGTTAGAAATAAGTTAGATTTCATTTGATCTAAAGTACTAGTATCATTTGAATTTTGAACTATTTGTATTATTATCCTTATGATATTTAATCTATTATATTAATATGTTCTACGTAAAAAAATATTTTTTAATATTTTAAAATTTATAAGGAAAAAACACAAAAATATTATATCAAACCTTAGAAATGTAGTAATTTTCCTTTAAAAAATTCACTTCTTTACAACCATAGGAAGTCGAAACTCAAAATTCAAAAGGCAGAAAATCAAAATCAGTGGACACAATACTACATTTTTGGTAGGCAAACGACAGAGAAGTTTCAACCTTTTTGCATGCTAAAAAGTCAAGTCTCATTATGGTTTTTTCCATTTTTGTCCATTTGTTTCTTCCTGGAAATTAGTAAATTGATTTTTTTTTTCATATCATTAATAAATTAATTTAATTACAAAATTCTACTATATTATTAATAAATTAATAATATAGAGCGCTATGTATATATATTATATTTATATTAATTAATAAAAATAAATTATTAAATATATATTATTAATTTATAAATAATATGGTAGGCTGAACGTATACAATAATTTTTATGAGAATTAATTGTTGTTCTTGGGTGTCACGGCATGTGCCATGCGCACAATTTTCTGTTTTATATATTGATGAGTTGCTTTCTAGTGTTTTGAAATTGGGTGGCACCTGGGGCTTGTCCTCTTTATGAGTTTTGTGAACTTAATGATGGTTTTTTTAGTGGCAGAGCCACATCATTAAATAAAAGGTGATGAGTTAAAAATCTAAATAAAAAAATAATAAATTATAAATCTAAGTTTAATGTGAAAAAAATAAACTTTTAATATTATTTATAAAAGATAAATTTTAAAAAATAATATAAATTTATATAATATTATATATATTTTAAAAAATTAAAAGAGTTTATAGTGTTTTTAAGTGAATGGGGCTCCGTCAGTACTTTCTTCTATCTATATTTCAACAATCCATCATATCTTTCTATTTTTAATATTTTTGATAAAATAAATATGATTTTTGTGGAATTTAGTTGATATATTTTAAATTAAAATTTTTCTATTTTAAAATATGCAAATTTTTATTTTTATTTTTTGCGTACAAATTTATATTTTAGTAACAGAAATTTTGGTCGCTAGTGTACGTTCAGATTAAGTTCTGCAAATAGCGACGTCTTTTCTTCATTTAGCGACAATATTTTAACTCCTTTTCATTGAGGCTACACATGAAGTGAAAATAACAAGTTCATATGGTTATATATAGAAAAATTTTAATTCAGTAAATATTAGCTAAATTTCGCAAAATTCAGAAATTTTCATTTGAAAAACCTAATTTTATAATTTTTTTATTCAAATTCTAAAATAATTATAATTTAAGTTTATTAATTAAACTTTCTATAGAAAATCAATTAATTAATTCATAGAGCAAGATTAACAATAGTCACTTAAAAAAGTGATTAACGCTGATATTTATCCCTTCTATTATGTCTGAAAATTTTAAGAAATTTTTAAAATTAAAATATTGAAATATTGAATTTATTGGTAAATCTTCTTGTACAGAGAAATTTTAGAACTAAGAATTCCTATTACTTTATCAATCATTTAATTTAAATAGAAAAATAATATTTATTTTAATACCAATTAAAACATTCATATGGAAAATTATAAGAAATTAATCAAGAAAATGCCCATTAATAATTTTCCCTCCGTCCAGAAGAGATATATTCAGTTCCATTTTGCATGCATATTAAAAAAATTAGTTAATTTAGTTAAACTAATAATTTTAACTTAATATTTTCTAAAATTTTTTTCAATTGATTACTATTTTGAAAATACAACTCAAATTAATACTTCAGAATACTTTTATAAATACTAACAAATTTTAAGACTAATTTAAAATAATAGGTAGAAAAAAATAATTTTTTATTGATAGAAGTGATAGATATATGAATAAATATAAAGTTATAATTGAGCATAATAAATACACTTCAAAAAAAGAAAATAACATATAATTTCGAATAGATAAAAAAAGGAAAAAATATATATTTTTTCTTGAGAAAGAGAGTAATATTTTAAGATGAGAGTTTTGTCTTCAGCATACATAAATTAATGAGAAGTTTGACTTTAAAAAAATCGATATCATTAATAAGTATCCTATGTTGTTAGATCAAATTAATTAGTCTTAATATTCAGGCATTAATTTTATTTATGATTATATGAAATTAACCCTAATTATTGGCTTCTACGTACTAATGACTAATGTAGTTGGCCGAATGCATGCACAAGCCAATGCTATAAAGCTCTCTATGTTAATTTCTTGGACAAACCAATGTTATACATCAACATGCATTATAGTTTTATCTTTTATTTTTATTTTTTAATTCTTTAATACGTAATATGAATTGAAATTTTATTTTTATATTTAGTGTGATTCCAGAGGAATTAAAATTTTAAAATTAATTACATTTTTCATAATTACTTCTTATTTTTAATAGTTTTATGTTTTATAACTAAATGGATTAGTAATTTTTACACTATGTTTTTTCATAGAAAAATGAAAATGATTCTAAATAACAATTAAATTACATTTTTACGTGAATTTAACACCTTATATTGAGTTAAAATATTGAAGAATAAAATTATTATATATTGGTCTAATTTTAAAGATAGAAAGAGATTAGACCTTATTATTCAAAATATATATTTTTAGGTTAAGAAAAGGGGTAAATGTATATATTACCTATTTTCTTAATTGAGAATATAATTTATTTTAGTTTTTCAAAGAAAATGGATTTTGTGCCTTCTTAATATTCACAAGCTCAGAAAATCTAACTTCTTAGCTAATACATCTTTGGTAAATACAGAATAGGGAAAAAAAAAGGCAAAAAAATATCGTTTTGTTGTTATTTGAGTGAATTATACCGACATTATTTTAATTATTTAATTCGTAATAATTTATTATTTAAAATATTATTTGTAATAAAAAAATTTTTAAATTTTAATTTTATAATATAAGAATACGTGCTATCTAATTTTATTATACTATTTAACAGAATATTGACGTGAAATTAATAAAAAAATTTTATGTATAAATGTCACACATACAAAATAAATTCCAAAAAAAAATTTCATCATTGAACAAAATATTTAATTATATTTGGTTTAAGAAAAAATAAAAGAAAGTGTGAAAAAATGATGAAAAATATAAAATTTTTTTATTAGTTCCATTTTGTATGCATGACATTCACACGTAGAACTCTTTTAATGATGTGAAAAGTAAATAGTTTAAAAAATTTTGACAGCATATATTTTTATGTTACAAAATTAAAGTTTACAAATAATAGTTTATGTACTGAATTATTACAAATTAGATAGTTAGAGTACCGTTAGTGTAATTCTATTGTTAATATTAAGAGTTAATTTCACTTATGATAATTGAACTTTTTTATTTCTTCCTAAAAAATCACATAATTTTATTTTTGTTTCAATAAAATCACTTATATACAATTTTCAGTGATATATTAACTATCACATTATGATATATAGCTATTATATTAGATTTCTAATTATACATATACGACTATGCGTGGAAAATAATCTTAATAAAATGTAATAGTGATTTTTTTTTTTTTAACGAAAAAGATTTTATTACAGTAAGAGGAGTGATCTGGGTAAAATTAAGCCATAATGATAGCTTAGTCATCTCCCTTTTAGTTTTACTCTCTCTCTCTCTCTCTCTCTCTGCTTTATGAGTCCCTTGCCCCTCTTTTATCCTTATTTATTAATTTTATTATTCTTCAAGTTGAACTGAAATTACACTATTACCCTTCATTACCAAACAGCTGACGTTTTGATGTTACTAAGTTATTTGTATACAAAAATGGTATAACAATAATAAATTTATTTTTAACTCATAATATTATTTTTTACAGTAAAAAAATATTTTATAACATAAAATGAAAATAAAAAAATAATGTGATTACATTAAAATGCCATGTTACAGTGCGACGTTAAAAATAATATTTTACTGTAGCGAATGCCAAAAATGACATGTAGAATGATGTTAGTTGAAGCGATATGTACTCATTTGCTACTTTGAAACTATTCTTATTATTCTTATTCTTTTCTTTCTTCATATGGGCACTCTCACTCACAAATATTCTCAATTTATACGTTAATGAATTGAGATTAATTTTATTCGTATCGGATAGAATCCTAAAAGAAGGCAAAATATTCCCACAAAAGTTTTAAAATAACTATATTTCTAGAATTTGAATTTAAAATTTTTAATTAAGTTAGAAGGATTTTGTATCAATTCATCCGCATCCTTTTAGATTTCATATAGGCACTTTAATATAGCATAACATAAAAAAAAACTTTTTATTTTACAAATAAAAATAGCAATGAAAATATAAAATAAAAAAATATTTACTACGTATATGATATTCTTAATAAAAAATTTAGTGCTTTGGTTATTTTTAAATCATAAAAGTAATCAAAAATAAAAAAAATTAAATTTAAAATATTTTATTTATTGTAAAAGATATCACTGCTTCAAAGAAAATGAAAAGAAAAGAAAAGAATCAAAATATGAGAATTGATATGTATTAATTTATAGATTTATATTAATTTCATGTTTTACTATTTAAAAATGTAAAAATTACACTTGAGGCTTAGTATAAGTGGCAAGTGCATTTGCTATTGGAATGTGAGTACTTGAGTTCAATTGGCAAGTGCATTTGCTACTGAAATGTGGGGTTTTGAGTTCAAGTTTTCTCATCCCTATTAAATAAGATTTCATTTTTATGGCAAGTGTAAGGAAATAGCTATCCCTATTGTATAGACCACGGTCTGTTGAACCCTTTAAATATGTATGTGAAGTGTCTCCTCGCCTCAGTACAAAAAAAATCAAAATTCATGAATTTTGGAAAATTCATTATCTACCAAAATTCCTCATTTTTTAAGAATTTTATTTCCCAGCTCTTAGAGGAAAATTCAAAATCTATAGATTTTTTTTATTTTAAAATTGTTCATAATAAATTAATAATATTCCAAAACTTTTTTAATTCTAAAAAGCAAAATTCATTTTTTAATGTAAACTAATTGTTTTATTATTATTATTATTATATAGTGTTAATATACATGAAATTATTACTAAAAATATATTTTTAGTAATATAATTAAATATTATATGATATTACAACTTTATTTTTTAATTTTTAAAATAACCAATTTTATTTTTAAAATTTTTAAATATATCATGAAATTGATTGTATATGTCTAATCAATAATAAATTATCAATATTTAATAAATAATAAAATTAAAAATTATTTGTTATAAATATAAGTTCACAATCCATGAATTTTATATTTAAATCAAACTATAAAATTCTTAAAATTTATAAATTTAACAATCCATAAATTTAAAATCTATAAATCCTATAAAATTTATAGAATTTAAAATTTTTCAATCTACAACGGACCATGATTCATAGCAACGACAACGAAGGGCAATTGTGTCAATTGAGTATGCACAAGATTCCATTTTGAGTAGTGGAAATGTAGTTTTACCATAAAGTACTGTTTCTAAATTAATTATTTATTTATAATACTAAATTACTAATCCTCTGCTCTGTTTCTGCTTAATGGACTCTGCTCCCTCACTCTCTCCGATCCTCTGTTCTTCCATCAATTCCTAAAACCAAGAGGGTTCTTCTAAGCAAGGTGGTACACGAACCTATTGGAAGTTTGAAATTATTCTAAAGAGATTGACAAATTCGCCTCTTTTATTTTCGGCCTTCACGTTCTCTCTTTTGATGAAATTATTTAGCTCTCAAGTTTTTGGGATTGTTGTTTTCTGGGAATTTTTGAGTGAGAAAATGGAATTCCATGCATGCTACACCAATGCTCCAAAACGGGTTGGACTTGGATGATTGGATCTATTAATAGTGGGATTTTTATCATATGTTTCAAAGCTTTTTTCTTTATTGATAATTAATTGGCTTCTTGTTTGTTCTCTCTACTCTTTGTCCTCAATGCACAGTTCCTGTTTATGATTCGAATTCTATGTCTTGTTCTTTTTTTTCTTTCTCTCCAGAAATAGGCCCTCATTTTGGAAGTGACAGGGTCTCTTGTGTTTGTTTGTGATTGTCTTGTTATTTTTTCTTTAATTCTGTTTAATTTTTGCTGTTTGATTCAAATTCTTCTATGATCTTGGTTTATGTTACTCAGAATTAATTTTTCTGCTGAAATTATTAATTTTCATAGCTACTTTCAACAATGAGTTTTCTACTTTGTTTGGCATGATTTTTTTTCCCTGGTGGGATTGAAAAGAACATTAGAAATGATGTGAATAGAGTTACCAACTCCTATGGTAAAAAAAATGAAGGTGCATGATGTTGTTTAGCATATTGTTGAGCCTTGAAAATCTTATTATTCATCTTCCTTGCTTAGGAGAAAAATGGGAAGTTCTTGATTTTCATGATATTAATATATGTTTTCTTGCATTACGTAATTCCTCCTGTAGTTTAGCTATTATGAAGTGCTTTTACTGTTGGGCCAATGTAAACCCTAAAATATGGGGACATTAGTGATCTTATCCCTATAGTAGAAGATTTTGACATTCATTTATATGCGAAGGATGCCAACTGCTGCAGAGTAGTTTGATAATCTGAGCTAGTAGATTAATATGATTGCTGTTTTTAGTAATAGGAAATTCTAGGTTGAGTGAGGAATTTTATTTTCTATTATATGAATATGGTGAAATGCAGTTAATGAATAGCTTGAATGATTTTTTTTTTTTTTTGAACTTTTAATCCCTGAGGATTTTGTAACTGATTTTGCTGTTCTTATTGCAGATTATGTGGGTACATAGGTTTTGGCGGCATGGATCTCATAAGGAGATTTAAATAGGTAATCTTGGTCAAACAAGTTCCATTGTTGTGAGGATCCGGAAGTCCCTGCCTTGGAAACCAAAGCGTGCTGATTACATGCTGCACTTTTGTTGTTGGATTGTAAGTTAAGTTCTAATATTGCACCTGGTTAACTTATTAAAGTTCAACGCAAGTGTCACAGCAACTCAGAAGTAGAGGCATGTCTAGCAGATTGTTCCAACAGCCAATGCAGGATGTTGAGTCCTACTGCATGCCTCAGTGCCAAATTTTAGACCACCAGCTACGCTACAATGGCAGCAGCCAAGGAACCCATTTATCCCATCTGAATTCCAGTGAACAATATTGCACGCTGGAGTCATCTTCAGCAAATGGCATTTGTGTTGCTTACAACTTCCAATCAACTGTTTCTTTCTCTCCCAGTGGAAGCCCTACATCACAGCAAGAGTCTCACTCTTATCCATCTGATCCTCACCATTCTCCTGATAATAATTATGGCTCTCCAATAAGCAGTTCCTGCATAACAGACGATGCCAATGACTTCAGAAATAAGTTGAAAGAATTAGAAACTGATTTGTTGGGTCCTGATTCTGGAATTATTTACAGCATTGAAAGCACCTTTCAGAATGTGACGAGCATCGAGTCACCAGAGATGGATGCCTGGAGACAAATTATGGAGGCTGTTTCTAGAGGGAACCTTAAAGATGTTCTTATTGCATGCGCAACAGCAGTGTCAGATAATGATCTGTTACTGGCACAATGGTTAATGGATGAATTGCGGCAGATGGTGTCAGTTTCTGGCGAACCATTTCAAAGGTTGGGTGCATACATGTTGGAAGGGCTTGTTGCACGACTGGCCTCCTCAGGGAGTTCCATTTACAAAGCTTTGAGATGCAAAGAACCAGCCAGTGTTGATCTACTCTCTTACATGCACATCCTTTATGAGGTGTGCCCCTATTTTAAGTTTGGTTACATGTCAGCAAATGGAGCTATTGCAGAAGCCATGAAGGATGAGAACAAGGTTCACATCATTGATTTCCAAATTGGTCAGGGGAGCCAATGGGTTACTTTAATCCAGGCTTTTGCTGCTAGACCTGGTGGGCCACCCTACATACGCATTACAGGTATTGATGATTCACAATCTGCTTATGCTCGTGGAGGTGGACTGAATATTGTGGGAAAGAGGTTGTCTAAGCTGGCCAAGTCAGTTAAGGTGCCATTTGAGTTTCATGCTGCTGCCATGCCTGACTGTGAGGTTCAGATAAAAAACCTTGGTGTTCGGCCTGGCGAGGCTTTGGCTGTGAATTTTGCATTTATGCTTCATCACTTGCCCGATGAAAGTGTCAGCATGCAGAATCATCGAGACCAGCTGTTGAGGCTGGTTAAGAGCATGTCTCCAAAGGTTGTGACCCTTGTTGAGCAGGAATCTAATACAAACACTGCTGCATTCTTCCCTCGGTTCCTTGAGACACTAAACTATTATACAGCTATGTTTGAATCGATTGATGTAACCCTCCCAAGAGAGCATAAGGAGCGCATCAATGTCGAGCAGCACTGCCTGGCAAGGGATGTTGTTAACATAATAGCATGTGAAGGAACTGAGAGGGTAGAACGACACGAGCTTCTAGGTAAGTGGAGGTCAAGGTTCAGAATGGCAGGGTTTACTCCCTACCCTTTAAGCTCCTTTATAAACGCTACTATCAAGACTTTGCTAGAGAATTATTGTGACAAATATAGGCTTGAAGAGAGGGATGGAGCTCTATATCTTGGATGGATGAACAGAGATTTGGTGGCATCTTGTGCATGGAAATGAGAACTGATTGCCCTTTCACACCATTTTTGAAATGTGTGCAGTTTTTTCCTCTTTCTTTTTCACCCTTTGCTTGTTTTGTATTTCCGGTGGACGGTGGTGGCCTTAGTTGTGTGCTTTGATTCTGAATGTGGTAAAATTTGGCCATTTTCTCCGAGGCCACCAGATCCAGTGATTTGCCTGGCCTGGGGAGAACCAAACTAGAGCTTTGGTGCTTTTGCGTGGTCAGAATATATTCAGATTCCCAGAGAATCAATTAAGTGCTAGATTCCAAAATGTTATCCCATGGCCGTGCAAATTTTCTAATGGAATGTAGGCACCTTTTGTGGTTGAATTGATTAGATGCTCAGAAATGACTGAACTACTTAGCATGCTTTCAATCAATTTATGTTGGAAGTAATCAGCCTTCCTTCGGCTTTTTTTGTTTTGGTCAAAAAAGATAATCACTTTGAACTGTTCGAATTTCATCACGCCATTGGATTTAATATTAAACATGCCTCGAGTCTTTAACGCTCAGGAGTCATTTGAATATTTCCTTTGGCTACTCGGTCAGCGGTCATGAATCATGCTATGACTCATCAATTATCTTCCCAACTTCGCCGTAAGAGAACGAGTAAATGTGAAAAACATACTGAACAGGAATCACTAAAAAAGATGCTGTCAAAAATGAGGATATATATATATATATATATATATATATATATATTAGATAATTCTGAGATTCTATAAACCTGTAGAGATTATTTGATCTATTGTAATAATTTACATGATTAGATTTAGAATCCCATCTGCTCCTAAATATCAATCTGTTCCAAGTTAGCTTTGGACAGGCTCTGCATTCGGTATGTGTTGCTCATTTGGATTACTCTCAACACTTGAGGTAATAGTATGTGCACCGTAAGCAGTACAATTCACTTTTGATTCAGTTCTTGACTCATCATCATATTTCTCCTTTGATCTACCCTCAGAAACTGAACTGGTATTAACAACTGTGTCTGTTCCAGCAGCACTGCTTCTTTTTGTAGCACTTGACTTGCGATTCTGAAGCTCATTTGATTTACTTTCACGGCCTACACCTGAATGGATATCAGTGTCTGAGCAACTAACATTCCCTCCTTTAGATTTATTTCTTGATGCACTATTCAATTGCTCCTCTGAGTTTCTACTAGGGCTCAAACTTTCATGCACGACCTCATCATTTCCTTTTGATTTAGAGCCTGACTCGTCACTGTGGATGGCAGTTGTATAAATGTTCAGACCACTTGCATTTTGAGTTATTGTCCTTGAAGGAGGCATATTGTGATCGTGTTGCCCCTCGTAACTGGTTATAACCACTTTAGGGTCGTGAGATGCCCTCTCTACATGTTTCTTAACTGGGCATCCAGGACTTGAACACCTGTAATAGCTCCTACATGATGCAAGGGCATAACTGCTTAATTAGTACAATGCTCAAATATTATATGACATCAATTAAGGGGATTGCTTTCTCTGAAAAGTATCATGAATAAAATCTGAGAATATGTTTCTAATATTATGGGACTTCTCCGTAAATGTATCCATAACCCAATCAGAATTATAATGCTGGTGTAAGGCGAATGTCAAGGGCCTAACTCTGCAGAATTATAAATTAAACAATTAACATTTACCTTGGATTCGGATTCCCTTTGACCAATTTCTGCCCATATTTACGCCAGCGGTATCCATCATTCACAATATCAACCTCGCATAAAGTTTGAACAACAACACGTGGTTCACTAGTCGGCTTATCTGGAGCAGTAGGTTCAATATTACAGCTGGTTTTCTTCCTGTTTGATTTAAGAACAGACAACAGCAGGGTTTAGCTCACAAATACCCAATAAAGTAAAAATGAACGCAGTTACTGCATTAACGTACTGTCGTTTGGAGGGTAGATCATCATCATTATCAATCTCATCTCTTATCCTATTTGATTCTGATAGTGCATCTTTCACATCTTCACTTGATGTAACTGTTGCAATCTGAGAGGTACTTGATGACTTGAGTTGATGAGGTTTATGATCTTCTGCATTGTATTATTTGTTTCGAATATAAAGTTAAAATAATAACCTATTAATCAGAGACAGATGAGATCAGTTATACTTTTCCCTCACCTTCTTTGCCTATTGATGAAGGCTTATCGGCTTTTTCTTCAACTGATAACACCAAGCCAGCAGTTACTGGGAGATTAAGTTCAGGTTTAGCATGATTGTGCTGACCAAAGTAAACAATATCTGAAATTTTTCCATCATGTGAACGTTCCAATTGCTTTTTCACTTTACAGCTCGGATGCGTACATTTGTAGTAGCTCCTAATGAATTCATTTCCTTTGACTAGTTTCTGCCCATATTTTCGCCAATGATATCCATCCTCTGACACTTTTTCACGTACAATAGGAGATCTTCCTTCCTGACGAGATTGCAAGGCACTGGAACCAGTGCTAGGGATCAGTGAAACTTCACCCGATATTATGGAGGCAATAGTTCCTTCTTTATCTAACTGCGATACATGGAGCCCAGCATCAGGATCCTGCAGAGACTTCTCAGGTGTAACAGGAGTGACTTCATCTGGATTTTGCAACGTACAAATTCCAGTACCATCAATCTGTTCAATTGTGTGATTACTGTTACCTGTGCTCTGTCTTTTCTGCAATTCATCAGAAGCCAAAGTATGTGGCTCTTCTCCTGAAGAAACCATGTGAACTTAGGAATTTATAACAGAAAGAGAAAAAGATCAACTCAGGATGCTGTTGCTGCAATTAACTGCAAACTTGAACGAGTGCTACATGCTGCAGGTAGTTCATACCTGAAGAAGCATCAAGCTGAGTCAAATTTATTACCAAAAAAAAAAAAAATACAATTCGCGTTTGCCAACAAGACTAAATGAAAAGAAGGCTTGAAATTTGCACTTCACTATAATCTAGATTCTAGTATAATGAATAACTTTGGAGCCTGCAATACACTTAATCAGTTTGCTTGTGTTATGCATGATCAAAACTTTAGTATAATTAAGAAGCCGTTCCCAAATAGCAAGTAATATATTTTGAGAGGCTTTATTCAAACTAGACATAATGAACTATATTTCGCACATTCAGCATTTTTTTTTAATAAGCATATTAATTTTTATTAATGTTGAGGGAAAAACCATCTTAATTAAATATTAAGTTGATGAAATAATTCCCCCCTAATAAACTAAGCAACCATGCATGAGCAAGTCAGGAGACCTTGCTTCTAGCAAAAGAATTCACACATTCAACTTAAGCAAATAGCAACTCATCAGTCCTTCAAATAAACAAGTCACCTTTACATAGTATTGATGAGGAAACTCTATAAATATAGTTGCATTTTTAGTTCTTAAAGTTCAGACCAAATTTCAGATTTATGCCTTAAAATCAATTTTGTTCCAATTTCAACATTGAAGTTCTTTCTTCGCTATAATTTGGTCATTGTTACCTATTGCTTTACAATGAACCACCTCAATAACATGGAATTGCTAGTTACACATGAACACATGCTTTTATATTTTCTGGAGTGTTATTTATGACTGAACTTCTGTATTCAAATTCCCAAATTATCTTAATTTAAAATGTTAAAAATAAATTATGGTGTGTTAAGGAAATTCAAACAAATGTTTGTCCTTCCAACAACTGATGGCCACATTTTATACAAAATAGAAGTTTCATGATGAAAACAATTCGTCTTGGAAACTGTTATTCCCACTCCAAAATAGTTTATTCACTCTAAAAGTTGTTATTACTATCATTTTGATTTTGTGTATTGGAAATTATCATTATTGGAGTGAGCAAACTTTCCCATGTATCTCTTTACTGACAAACAGAAATTAGGCCCAAATTTACGGTGCAATTTTAGATGCTAAAACAAAATTTCATATATTTTAAAATTTTTTAATTTAGTTACTGATTTTTTAATTTTTTATAAACTATTTTTTCTAAATTTGATTTTGTAAAAAATATTATTTTCCGTACATTTCAAATCTAAAAAAAAAATAAAAATACAAAAATTTTGAAAAAAATCACTTTTTCAAAATTCAATCATGGCTCCTAATCATTTGCATAACAACTTTGCACACACATACAAAACAGTCCTAACAAAAATCACGCCAATCAACTCATAATTTGCAACCAATACCATCTTTGATCGAAGTATTGCAAACAACAGCTCCCAAAAATCTAAATTTATGCAAAATTATTGAGCCTCTAGCAAACAAAAACTCTCCAACACAGTAAAACACTTTCCGATCGTAAAGATAATTTTCAGTAGTCTGCCCCTGATGTGGAGCAGCGGAAGAAATATTTCTCTCCCCCTCCAACCATTTATTAATAAATTACAAGAATTTTTCCAAATCAGCAAGAATTACAAGAAAAAATTTACCCGAGGCAGTGTAATTTGATTGCGAGGAATTCCGAACAACAGAAGCAAGAATTGAAAATCAAAATACTTTCTTCTAGGTTTCAACCTTAGTAAAAAAAAAAATCAAATAATTCACCTCTGGTAACCAAAAAGCTAGTGTTAAGCTTAAAAATCCATTTATAGTTGAAACCTTAAGTTTCCCAGCAACCAAACGCCATACAATAACTGAAAATTGAATTTAGTGATGAATAAACAGTGAATTGAAATCACCCAACAGAATCACATCAGTGAAGCCACAATTAAATGAAGTTAATTTCTGTAAATAAGTAAATAATAATAACAAAAGGAAAATTACCAACCACATATATCTATGGAAATACCAAAAAGAACAAAGAGCTGAGTGATGACTACGAGGTGAGATAGAAAAAGCCCCAGAACAGAATAATCAGCTACTGCCGCTTCCATGTGAAACCGGTTGATGTTTTTTGGGCTCTGGATCACGCCGGTCTCGGGATCCCAGCCGGCGAATCAAAGCTTTGGAAGAAGTTATGGTCAGTGAGAGACTTGTAGTTTAGGTAAGTAGGAGAAATTTTAAAAAGCTACAGGTAAAATCCATAATCAGGAAATGGAGAGAGAGAGGAAGAAGAGCAGAGAAAATGATTGAATGTGTTGTGGGAACAGTTAAAATGCTTAGGGTTGTGGTTGGCTAGTTTCTCCTACCATCATCTTTGCATATCTGCCGTTGGATCGAGAATCTAAAGATGCCACGAACACAAGGGCATGGGCCTGGATTTCTTATTGAATGACTTAATCATTAGTAGTTCTTGTTTAAATCGATGAATTAATACTTCTTCTTTTTTCTTTTAGATATTTAATTTTTTAACAAAACTAATATGGTTATGCATGATTTAGTATCATATAATATAGATATAATCTGCATATAACATAATATAATGTGGTCTGTATGTTATCTAAATGTTATATTATGTTATATTTATGGTATATAATACTAAATTCTGCACATATTACATTTCAATAATTTTGTCATACCAAGCACGTCATATGTAGGTTATATAAATATTACGTGATATTAAATCATGTACAAATGTTAATCATTTTCATTGATGAAACTAAATTTATAGACATCAAAAGTTTAGAAGAAATTAAAGATTGGGTGTTGATGAAATAGTATTTCTCATAAAAGTCTACAAATTCTAATTGTTAATGATAATTATGGTAATATTATTTTAAATAAATTTATAAATTTATTGATTTTAGGGATTTAACTTAATCTATAATTTAAAATAAGTAACTATCAAATCTTATTAAAAAGTGCACAGATGTATTTTGAGAAAACATGTATATTTAAACGTTGAAATGAGATAGTTTTATCCTGAAGTTATTTTAGTAATTATAAATTATGGTAATATTATTTTAAATAAATATATACATTTATTGATTTTAGGGATTTAATTTAATCTATAATTTAAAATAAGTAATTATCAAATCTTATCCAAAAGTGCAAAGATGTATTTTAAGAAAATATGTATATTCAAAAATTGAAATGAGATAGCTTTTATCTTGACGTTATTTTAGTAATTATATAAACTAATAAAGTATTTGCGTCTAAGTGACAACAACATTTTTAATTCATGTTAAATTGTTTTTTTACCAAAATTTTTGATATAGGAAATGAATCATAAATCAAAATCTAATAATAAAAAATAAAATAAAAATTTTAAAAGAACTGAAAATTTTTGATATACCTGCATTTAATAATAGAGTTTCTATAACAATTAATTTCAGTCCATTCAAAAATCTCTTTTATTTTTTAATAAATAAAAATAATAATTTGAATCAAGTAATATCTATCTAAGAAAATTTTACAAAAATTATTTTTTTAAAAATTAATAAATAATCCCATAAATAGAATAAAAACGACACACAAAAAAAGAAAAAAAATTTATAAAAAAAAGAAAAAAATATTTATAATGATCAAAATTTATTAAAACTAACAAATAAAATAAAAAATCCAAGACTGCTTTTGAAAAGTCAACAATAGCCTCAAAACAAAAATTTTATTAGAATTTCAAGTTAAAAAGTCCAATAGCAAATCCCACTTAATTTTCTTTTTTTTTTTTGGGTAAATAATTTTCAATTTTTTAGTTAACAATCATATTAAGTTGTTGAGTTCCTAAATCCGACTTTAATGCAATAGTGAATTTATAAATTTTGTACAGTATACATAATATAAATTTCATTGAAACTCATTTATTTTTTGATAAGAAAAATAATTTCATTAATTCAAACTATAACAATACATTAATAAAAATATATATAAATCATTAAAAACCATAGATGATGAAATAGTGAAAAAATTAACAGTATTCAGATTAATAGCATAATAAATCGGTTCAAAATTTACAAATTTGATAATATTATAGTAACTAGAATATTTATTATTTCAATTCTGCAATATAATAACGACCATAATTTGATTTATTATCTCAGTTAGACCGAATATATTTTATCTGTCTGAATCGTCCATATACAAAAATGTAGCAATAAGACAACGAAAACAAAATATAGTAACAAAACAACAAAATTAAATATTGTAACAAAACCACAAAATTATAAAAAATAAATAAAATAAAAATTTAAATATATGTGAAATAACTATTTATTTTAGAAATAAATAAATAAAATATATATGAGCGATTTCAGACCAATAATGACAAAAATTCTCCTTTATTTTATTCAATGAAGATGGTTGCTGCGAAAAAGAGGCTAGAGTTTGTGGTGGATAACCTTTATGATGAGTGAAATCTTGTTTCATTGAAATTCATTTATTAAAAATAGATTCTAATTACTATAATGATTCTTATAAAATATATTGGACCCCGCATCTTAGCATGTAAATATGTCCATATTATAATATCATTTAAGGGTTGACTTAATAATTGATTTTTTCTTTTTCATAAAAATGGAGTGATGTCTTAAATTTGAGTCTTCTTACTAATCCATTTTACAATAAATTAAATAAATTCCACTTGAATACTTAAAATTTAGTTCAAATGGTAAGATCGTTTGTTTTTAAAAGAATAAAGTATTGAGTTTAAATCTTCTCTTTCGTGCCAGTTATAATTTCATATTTATAATGAGTGTAAAAAATGATTATTCTATATTATGTCATTCATGGCCCTTTAAACCTTTTAGATATATTTATAAGATATCTTATCTTTATAGTACAAAAAAAAATCTCACTTGAATAACTGTTCACATTTTAATTCAATTTTATATTTAAAACAATATTTAATATAAATTAATTCTATAAATAAAATTTATTTTATTATTTTTAAAATTTAATTATAACTAATATATTCATTTTATCTCGCGTTCATATTTTTCCTCTTTAAGAATTTTAATATAAAAGAATGTATATATTAACTTTTATCCTGAATTTACGAATTTGAAGTTGTTCATATCTGCCCGAATTTTTTATTTTGATTTCTTAAGTTCTTTTCCAACTCATAACACTGTTTTAGTGCAAGTTTTATACTAAAATAGTATAGTTACAGTAAATTTATTTCAAACTCATAACAATATTTTTTACACAAAAAAAAATATTATATATTTATTCTCATTTATACATTATTTTATATTCTTTTTTATTACTTTGATTCAATTTAACTAATTTACTAAATAAACTCTAATTTTTTTCTTTTTAACATATTCATCCAATACTATTTATTTTTATTTATTAATTTTAAAAAATAAAAATTAATTTTAATATCACATGTCTTTTTGATTTAATAATTATTTAAATATTAAGTAAAACACACTTTTTCTTAAACACGAAAAAAATTACATTAGATAATAATAACACAAAAGCATAATTGAAAAATAATTCTAATTATCTCAATTAGTATATTGCATCCACAAATGCTCTATTAATACATTACGAAGCCCAATATGAGCATATTTATCTTTAATTTATTTATGTCAAGCAAGATATTGTTGAAATCGAATATTTTCATCTACCACCATTTCAACTATAAGATCAGGTGCATTTATTGTTTCATTAATTAGTGCGTTAAGATTATTTTCATCTTCAATTATCATATTATACATAATAATGCATGCTCTCATTATATCATGCAATACTTCTTTTTTCCAAAAACTTGTTGGTCCTACGATAATTGTAAAATGTGATTGTAAAATTTCAAATGCACGCTCAACATCTTTTCTACAAGCTTCTTGTTTCATAGCAAATCTTCGAACTGCATAACTCATGAATAGTTTGTACAATGGTGGACCATTTTGGCACTAAAATGGTCTCATTGTAAAATACCTTTTCTACTGTTATTATTTTCTATTAATTTAGATAATGATGTTGGCGGTTTGTCATTAGCACAATCAATAGGGTGAAAAAGGCTAAATTAAAAAAAAAAATTGATGAACAAATTTTAGCTGTCATTAATAGTTTCAAATAGGAAAATTAACAACTTTTGGAGATGTTGAAGAAAACAAGCTTGGACAGGCAACAATAAATTAAAATCCAAAACAGAAATTTGATACTAAAAAAATATAAAAAAGATAACAAATTTTTAATGAAGGATGTAAGTACTATCACTGATCCAATAATGCATGCAACGTTCGAAACTGATTGCGAATTTTAGAAAAGAGAGCTCAACAACATCAACAACCATAATTAATTTATGCATCTAATGAATTTAACGATTATTTTAATAATATTGGTGAATCCGAAACCAATATACCAGGATATTAAATCTTAATTAATAAAATATGCACTTTCTTTGTTTTATTTTAGGTATTTTAAATTTCAATAGTTAGTTTAATTTTAATATTAATGTCTCGGTAATGAATATATTATATTTTTAAATTATAACATATGCATTTGTTAGTTATATTTTTATTATATATTTAATTTTTTTTGTTGAATTATATTCAATTAAGTAAAAAAATTAAAATTATAATATTTTTAATTGATAGAAATTAATTATTTATAGACTTAAAATTGGAAGAATTAAAATTAAAGTATAATTTAATTGGAAAAAAGAAAAAGATTATAATAAACATAAATAATATTAATTAAATATAAATTACAACTTAAATATATATTAATATTAATTAAATATAAATCAATTAATTAAAAATTAAGTTCATCGGTAATGGGTAATTGGGTAAAATTTCATCCATATTTTTCCAGCAAAATCGCTTTTCCTTCATCTTCTTCTTCCTTCAAATCTTCTTCCCTTCATCTTCTTTCTTTAACAAATACTCAAAAATGAAATCAATAAAAACTTTGAGGTATCTTTCTGCAATTTCACTTTTTTTTAAAATAGAAAAGCAGAAATGACGTAACTACAATGTGTGACACCCCACTTATATACGTAAAGTAACACATATAAAAACCTTTTATTTTTAATTTACTTATTTGTTTTTATGTCGGATTAGACATGCTTCTTTTTAATCTGTTTAACACATCAACATATCATATACATGCATACTACTTAACTACAAATATCATTTATATGCTATTTGTTAGCAAAATATCTAGCGTAACATTAATTCATATATAAGACATATTTTCTAGCCCTTATACATGATAAAAATTACAACAAAAATTAGAAAATGACCAACCAAAAGTCTGGATTAGACTTTTTCTTGATTGACCTTGTATCTATTATCTACAAGCTCTAATTCTGCATGAGTTTTTATCTATAGTTTAGTGGTACGTATAGATATTAAATTTTTTCCATACTGTTACATAACGTAAAGCATAAATAAATGTAACATTCTCAATTTAACATTAAAGGAATTTAACATATTAATATATGAAATTCAGAAGCACTTATAATACATATATCTTTTATTTATTCCACCATATCATTTGAATATCACTCAAAACATGATCGATTCACATAAATAAATTTTATTTAAATCTTTTTCAATTTCTATCCTTCTTTTATTTAATTATTAGCCCACATTTCATCCATGAACTGTCCGGATACGATGTGTGAAGTAAGGGCATACGTGGAGCTAAAGTCACTCCACTCACCATAAATCTCAAGTCAAGAGTGCTCGCAAAGCTAAAGCTACCTTGACTAATCACATCATCTATGTGCAAATAGAATCAGGAGTGCTCGCAGAGCTAAAGCTACTATGTCCTTAGATCATATCCATATCGGTACCATAATTTCCTCTTAATGGTGCACCATTTATCTTAAGCTAATCTTCATGTAGAGAAATGAGTACATAAAACCATTTTTCATTTGTCTTCAACATAAATTCATTAAAATTTTTCATATACATTCCTTATATTTTCATGATCAAGACACCTCTAAATTCAAAATAATTTTTTTATATCATATTCGATAACATGTTATCATATAGAGGTTATATATAAGTAATAGGTATGTATTCAAGTCATAAAAATGCATAAATCTTGTTTTAATACTCAGTGTCACCGATGTGACTCAAACAGTTACAAGTGTGACTCTAGTTGTGAACCTAGTTGGGAATCCTTATGTTTCATCTGGTTACATTAGTTATGGGCATGACTCTTTGAGTTACAGCCATAACTCTGTTAAACCTTCATTCCTCTTTTAAGACATGTTTAATCCATATAACAAAGCCAACCATTCTCCAATACATTTTACCAGGTTTAAAGCCAACCATTCTCCAATACATTTTACCATGTTAAACCACATCTTATGTTTTAAATTTTATTCTTTATCATCACAACCACTCATTAACAAGCCATTAACTATTATCACGTACCAATACCATTCATTCACATTTTCTAATATGTCATTTTACCCTTTTAATTCATTCATTTTACATTTCCACCATTACATATTATTCCTTAGTTATAGATATGCCATAACATATATTTCTATCATTTTCATACATAATTCACATCATCACACACAAGCACATATATGGGCAAACCATAATGCATATATATATATACAAACCTCAATGAAGCTCTGCAAAATTTATAAGATTTGGAGCTTATCTATCTTTCTTGCTTATTGTCTTCTCCTCCTTTTTTATCTCTTACCATAAATATAACAATTCTATCAATTTCAACAATTATGACAAAAATACATAATTATGGATCTAACTCAAAAATTCACAATCTATGTCTATGATGCATTTTCTTATCTTAATAACATAGTTTCCTTCTTATTTCTAACCTCCCTAAATCCTTGTATTCAAAGAATTCATCAACTTCTTGAATAAGCAACACCCTACATATATAGTTCTTCCACCAACTATACCAACCACATCCGGTAATCTCAAAATCATTATAAGAAATTGCAATATCATGTTCTCCTTATCTCTAGGGGATAGAAAACACACTAACTTGCCAAGAGAAAACTGAGTTCCTCCTTTCACCTCAAAGCTTCCCCTCTCCACACTTTCATAAATCTCTCAATCCTTGGTTTAATCTTAGTTTTAATATTGGTTTTGGTGTTTGGGAGCTTAGGAATCCATGGGAGAAGGGTAGATTAATGTCCTTCTGTATTTGGAGTCGGGTCTTGGTGTTTGGGATGCTAAATGAAGAGCTAAAATGATGAATATCAACGACCATTCTTATATAACTGATATGTTACGGCCGTGACACTCTAATTCCCTTTAAACCGACTTAAAATCTTCGAGAATCTCCACAGTACTCGATAGTCACGATCATAACTCATATAGTCACGGACATGACCTCTAATACCCTTACCAAGTCAAAATTTATCAATATACCTTACATATAATACATATATATCTTCTTATTCTTAAAATATATCTCTCATACATTCAATATATATAATTTATACTCTCATTCTGCTAATCCTAAATTATGAGTATTACATGTTCTGCTCACCATTTTACTTAGTTAAATTAATTTATTTTTAATTACCAAATTACCTTTTATGTACCATATTATTTACTAGGCCCTACTTTGTGAGCGTTACACAGTACGACTTCAAATTTGGCACAATATTGTGTCAAACACTATTTTTTGTGCCAATTTACTGTTCGGTTGGAGTAGAGATCACATGCACTATTTTTGTCTTTTCTAGTTTTCACGCCAATTTATCGTTAGTTAGAGATGCTCAGAGTTATACCATTTGACACTAAAATATTTTTTATTGGCATTTTTATTAATGTAGTTACTAAAATTAAATGGAAGTCTTCAGATATTTATAGTTATATTTGTTAATGAAATTTCAAAGGGTTGTTTTTTTTTTTTTTATAATTTGATTTTTAGGTTGATTAACTTATATAACCTATATAAAGAGATGCTTATGTTTTTCTTTTTTTTTCAGATATTTATAGTTATATTTGTTAATGAAATTTCGAAGGGTTGTTTTTTTTTTTATAATTTGATTTTTAGGTTGATTAACTTATATAACCTATATAAAGAGATGCTTATGTTTTTCTTTTTTTTTTTTAAAAAAAAAGAAGATAAGTCGAGACACTTACCTAAGAGATGCTTATTTAAAAAAAAAGAAAAAGAAAAAAAAGAGACATTTATCCAAGAATTCTTGCTGTTGGTATACTTTTCTTTTCATATTGTTTCTGTTAACCTTATTACTAATTTATATTTCTCTTTCAATTGTTTTCCTCCTTAATTTAGAAAAACAAATATAGTTTTTTCTCCAATATTTAAGAGAGTGCCAAAAAAAAATGAAGAGTGATATAATATATGATAAGAGACAGAAAAGAGAATGATAAATTTAAAAAAGTAGATTTTAATTATTTTAGTCATTAAAAAGAGAATAAAACTACAACATTTAATAGTATATTTTTTTTATTAAAAATAGTGCATTTAGTAGACTATAAGGGAGAGAGTATTAAAAAAGAGTATTGCTAGCATTGCTATCTTTAGAAAAAGGTAAAATGAATTCATGTATTAATATTTTTTTGCATATGTATTAAATTAATATCAATTTTTTTATCAAATTAGTATCAAAATTTTGAAGTTAATTTCAAATCATGGTATTAAATATTTTTCCAGTCAATTCATGTTGATATGGACATTTAATTTACTAATATGGATGTTGGATTTACTGAAATGACCATCAAACTTGTTGATATGAATGTGGAGAAAGTTTTAAATACTATGATATGAAACTCAACTTTAAAATTTTGGTAACAATGCAAAAGTTTTGGTAAAAAAATCATTTTATCCCTTCAGAAAAGCAGCGACACCACCGCCTTAACTACCGTCACAACAGCAGAACCCTAAACCAATAGTCTTACATTGTTGGGTCCTAAGTAATTCGGTATCCAAATTCCAAATCTTATTGTGCGTTCAAATCCCTATCCTAATCGTGATTCACCATGCTTTTATCTCTAGGCCACTCGCCTCACCAATTCCCGTCTCCATCCCTGCCCCATCTTCAAATCCCAACAAAGCTCTTCAAATATTAGATAAATCCTCAATCACCACACTTGCAAACCCTAGGAAATGCCTCGAAGTATTTGAAAGCATCTCCAATCCAAAATACCAAAATAGTGTTAATTTTACATCAAAATAGTAATAAATTTATCTCCAATCCATATAAAAAAAAAAATTCTTTAAAATTCCTCTCACCCATAGTGTGGGTTGGAGTAGAAGAAAAAACACTATTTTTATCATTATGTACAATTTTTACACTAAAATGACGTGCATTAAAGATGGCCTGACAAGCACGTGTACATTGCCGCCATTGAGAAAATCATCCAACGCGACTTCTTCCCCAATATCTCCAAACTTCATGACCGCCTCGATTTGCTTGAAGGGGCAAAAACCGGTGATGCTGTTTAAATTGAGACGCATAGTTGAAGATCATTGAGCGCCGAAAAGTTCAAATAATTTCAATGTTGATGGCAGTACTCAAACCAGAAACTGAACGCAAACTCCAAGTTCTACTTTCATGCGTAATTTTACTCCTTTTGATGAATTTGACATAATAAACGCCTTAGCAGACATTCTGGTGAGAATGATGGGGTAAAATGAATTTTTTTACTAAAATGAATTACCAGCAAAATTGCAAAGATTTCGATAAGAATGCCAAAATTTTGGTTAAAAAAATTAATTTTACCCGAATGATGGTGTTGTCCATGATTCCTTGAGTTTAGATCAGTTCTTTAGGAGATATACGAGTGAGGATAAAGAGAGCTTTTCTAAGATATTGGAGAAAGTGACTAGGAAGAGAAAGGAAAGGTATGGGCATTTGTTAGACGGTGAGAAGGAATATACTAGATTGATTGGGGATGCAAAGAGAGATAGGATTATAGATGGTTATGGGACATCTGATCAGCTGTTAAACACATTGGAGGGTTGGAATTACACAGCCAAGAATTTGTTGATGTATCATCTTGCTGATAGAGGTGAGGCTCCATTGACTGAAGAGGAACGGGCCGTTAGATTGAAGCCTTTAACAAAAGAAATTAATAGGTCAAACTCTCGGTTTCATGGCAAAGTGTTGGATTCTAGGCCTAATGATGATGGTGCTGTTGAAGTGCTTTATAATTCAGTAGTAGGGGCTACCCCTCTTCCTATATCTGACAGGGATGGGGATAAGATGAAGAAATATGATTTGGAGGATTTGAGAAAAACACCAAACATGTTTTCTGTGGAATCGGGGAAGAAAGCAGAAAATGGATACAGTTTTGTTAGGACACCTTCACCGGCTCATGGTGTTGATGGATCCCCTTTTATTACATGGGGTGAGATTGGGGATACACCATTGAGGTTGGAACCTGAAGACACACCAGTTGATATTGGTGGTAGTGGTGATGGGCCACATTTTTTAAGATCCCGCACAAGATGTTACGGCTCACTCGTTGTCAAGGGAGGCTGCGAAAGTCAAGGGAGAGGTCCAAGATGTTTCAAAAACCACCATTGCCTTCTCCTGGAAGAAGAGGGAGTGCTAGTCCAAGTGTGCGCACACTGTCTCCTGCTGCTCAGAAGTTTCTGAGGAATGCAATTGCAATATCTAAGTCTTCATCTTTGGTCGATGAATCTCTTCGGGCCAGTTACCGGGGGGCAAGTCCAGGAGTTGGTACTCCAAAGATTATAAGGAGTGTCTCAAGATTTGGAAGAGATGGAAGCATTTGTTCTGGGTCAACATCTGTAAGAGAGGGTTCTAATCCTCCTTAGTAAATGTATATTTTGTTTTCTTGTTATTTTTCTTCATACTAGCTATCAATGGTCTTCTTATCATATGTATTAGCTATCGGTTACGCTTTTTGTTCAAGGATAAAAGCTGTGATTTTCATCTCACTTCTGTGTCTATACTCTATATACGGCTGGTAATTCTAATGAAACAACGGATCATTGCTAATGTTTCAAACCAACTAATGTTTATACCTCTCTCCCTAACATTGGTGATATAATTTGTGGTCTTCACGGTTTGTCATATTGATGATGCCTAATAGTTGGACATTTGCACTCTGAACTTATTATATTTGTCAATATCATCTAATTAATTATTGGTTTATATGTCTTTTTGCAATCTATCATTCTATCACTACTTTTTTTTTTCTCTTTTTTTTTTGGGCTAGGAAAAGGTGGGAAGCCTACAAACAAACAAAACAAACTATCTCATATAGGTCACTCCTACAGTATCTTGAAAAAGCCAGTTAACATTATCCAATGGAGGGGAATCAAGCGAATGGTCTCTCACTGCCTTTTTAATGCCGTGCCTCTTAGACGTTTTTACTAGTTAATTAATTAGCAATATTTTATAGTATTGATGGGAAAATAAGTAGATTCTCGATCAAGCCATTTTAATTATTTGCCATTAGAAAGTCATGCTATTGGTTCTATGCAAACAAAAACATAAAAGTGACGTGCCACCTAGCTAGACATTGCCCAAGCAATTTGGGGGACTGGTGACATGGATACATCTACTAAGATTGGTTCATTTCATTCTCCCCTCTTCTTGACCAAGAAAGTAGAAAAACCAAAAACAAATAGATAAATAATAGGAAGGCAGATAAACCTTTGTTGTTTTTTGATTTCTTAGTTGAGACAAGGAGAGGGAGAGAGGAAGGGGGTTGTGGGAAGGAAGTAAACAGATAGAGTATGTTCGACAGCTATGTTGAGAATTTCCTTTTTGAGAGGCGCCTTTTAAGATGTTGCAAAAACTACTTTAGTTTAGTTTCCTTTTTTTAAAAAAAATTATATATATAACAAAAGATTATAAACTTTTACCTTAAAAACAACTTATAATGATATTTGATTCTTTTTTTTTTTTTTTTTCTATCTCAATGTTTTAGTTCTAAGAGTGATACCCATTGGATGCATTGTACATTATGATAGCTAAATTCTAGCTGCATATTGTGAAAAAAGGAATCATGGTTTGCCATGCTCCTGTTAGTGGAGTCTTAAACAATTTTGTGGGACAAAATATTTTTTTCATTGTAGTTCCTATGTTTTGCTAATTCAAGCTGCTAATTGTTTATTTACTGAAAGTGGTGGATGGAACCAGCATATTTTCAACCTTCAGGCCTGTTCTCATGCATGCGCATATTGTTATGTTCCATCCATTGAGCATAGGGTTATTTGTTCTCTGTCAGAATATTGCAATGTTTTATCTTTAGAGATCTGTGTTAATATTTTGAAGTGAGGACTTCTTATATGCCTCTCTTTTTGCCCAATGAGGTTTACTTGTGTTATTTTCTTAGCCAAAATGTGATTGCCCGTGCTTTTTCTAATGTGATGTGCAAACATGTACCTTGGTGCATGAAGATTGATTTTCCATTTACTGTTGTGATGATCGAATGGCAAACCCATGTTTAGTTAAGATGCTGGCAATTCAAGCAACAGCACAAGTTTAATATTTCCTGATGACCAAGGTCAGTCCATGATCAAGTCCTGATGCAGGCAAGCTCAATTGCTCTTTAATTAGGCAATGTACGCATGGTTTTAGCTTCAATGGTTAAAGTCATATTGAAATTCAATGTTTTTTATTCTGTCATGAGCAGCCTGTGAACTCTTTCTAATGAAACAGACATTCAGAAGCCTGGTTTTAGGCGCTAGTGAAAAACGAAGCTCTGGTCACAGCTGAACAGATGAATCGCCATATGGGCATCACGTGTATCAATATCTGCCCACTTGTTTTACCAAATTGTGGAAATCGTCTTCAGAAGTGGTCTGAGATGGTTGGCTTACTGGACATTGTATGTGGATCGTAGAACCGTGAATGGCGGTCAGCCTTTGTTGAATTTGGATTGAGGGGAGCTATAGGTGTCGGTCAAAATTAAAAATTTTAAAATCTTTTTAATTTTACTGAAATATGCAATCAAATATTGCATAACATAAAAATACATTTTTCATGTTAACTTTTAACAAAACATATTTTGTAACCATTATGAATAATATTTATTTGCCAAGATCATCCCATAATTTTAAGAATAAAATAGAAAAATAAAAGATTTAGACAAACATTTTAAAACTGAATTCACTAAGTGCGCAAACTAATCAAAAAGACAAAAAACTTTAATCGCATTGATGAAACTCTTTTACTAATCCAAGATGTATAATCACAAATATTTTCTTCTTACAAAGTTATAAGCTACTAATATTTTATGAACTTTTTTTCAATATTTTCCTTAAATGTTCAGACCCGATGAGAGAAAAAAAAAATTGAAGCAGAAAATAAATTTTTTGCTCCGGAAGAATTTCTAAGAAGCAGATGAAAGAAGAGTTAGAAGATGAAGATTAAGAAATTATTAAAGAAAAGAAGGAAAAAAAAAATTTGTGCAGATGAGGTGGGTATGGAAAAAAAATTTGTTGGACTTTTTTTTTAATTAAGAATTTATTATGTAATGATAGTGTAATAATTATATAGTTTATTTTCTATCCACCATCATTAATCATAGAATTAATTTTTTCTTTTATTAAAAATGACAATTACTTTAATATACCATTATAGTTAATTTAAGTAACAACTTAATTAAATTATGATAATTATAATTAATACTTTAATTAAAATTATAAATAAGAGAAATAGTTAAAATGAATCAACATTAATTTTAACTCAAATAATAAAAGTGATCACTTTTAATTTAATTTTCAATTAAATTAATTTTCGCATCATAAATATGGACTAGATAAATAATTTATTTGGGTATCGGAATAGAAATATAATGTTAACTACTTAATATTATATCGGATACTACTTCTGAATTTCTAGTATATTCGGATACATTAAATATCCTTCCGGAATTTTTCTTTTAATTACCAATAAAATTTCATATATTAATTTGACATCTAAATTATAATATTAAGTTATCTCGTTATGATTCTGATATTGATTAGCGTCACAACATGTCAAACTCTACTAGTTAATATTCTAATAATTAATAATTTGCATTTTGATTAAAATAAGACTTATCATTATTAATCTAATTAATAATTCAATCTTATATTGAATAAATCATATTTATCCTGACCAGGAATTTATTTTATCAGAATTAAAATATCAACTTCATTAGGATTTTGCTCTAGTGCTACAGGGTAACAAGTCCTACTATTGGTAATCTCATGTCTTACAATATGACTAACTGTGGTGACTACAAGCCGAATACTAAGCGTGAATAGCCTAGTACAAGACAAGAACACTTCCATAGCTACCCATGAAAGGACAGTCTTAATATCTTAAGTCAAAAGACTTTGTATAGTTATTATCAGGCGTCACTATTCAGTACTCTTAACTCTTTATAATTCACTGACTTATTTAGATATCATTATATTATGGATAATGAAATTTCTCGTCCAAATAAATTATGTAATAACTTAAAGGTTTAATGAATGCTAAATTTATTGTCTTATTCCGGTTATAAATATTTTTAAGATTATATTTTTTCAGAGATATTTATCTCATTATTATTAACAACTTTATAATAAATTTTATGTGGATAATCAAAGAATTATATATTTCATAGTATATGTAACTACTGAATTCATAATTTAATCAACAAAATCTATTATAGTAAGTTATTTAATATATAAAAAGTGCTGAATGCACAGGAAATATAATATAATTTACAGGCTTCACATTGTTGGTAAAGCTAAGTGTGCCATTGGCATCATTGTCAGCAAGCGACTAGGCTTTGCTGAATTCACATGCTTCACCTTGCCGGTGAAGTAAGATGTCTTTTTCCTGCTGTCTGTGATTGTTCCTGGACGCAATAATTCCCTCAGTTTCATTTTAATTGCCCTTTAAGAAAATAAAATTTCTTCTATTTTAACAGACTTTTTAAATTACTGATAAAAAATAAATTCATTCAATCCAATTTTATTTATGTCTTAATTTTTGAAAAAATTAATTTTATTGGAATAATTACAATTCATTACTATTTTTAGTCATTCTAAAAGAAAGTAATATAATTACTTTATATTTATAATTATGTCTATTAAAATTTATTTTTATTTTTCATAAAAGTTTTTTGAAACTGTTGGAATGGAACTGAGAGAATATAATTTATAGCCCGTTTGAAATTAAGTTTCGGAAAAAATTTTATATTTTTAATTTTTTTTAGTTTTAAAAATTATTTTTAGTAGAAGTAGAAACAAATATTTTTTCTAAAAGTAAGTTTGGAAAAAACAGTTTCTAAGAAATTAAAAAATCAATTAATTAAATTAAAAGAATAGTTAACGGTAATTTTAAATACTTTTTTAATGGATTTTAGGATTGTCATTGAAGTGAAGTTTTAATAATAATGATAAGTCAATTTTAATAATAGGTGAATATTGATTAAATTTAAGTTTTAATATTGTCTGCTACAATAAAGTTTGTAGGAACAATAAAGTTATTTTTAGAAAGCCAGATTAATAGTAATAGAGAGAAATTCCTAACATTCGTTTCGGTTTTTCAACATTCACAATCAAATCGAATCAACTAAAACAAAAAATCCGAAAAGTTCAATCGTACTAAAAAAAACTAAATTGTATTCGATTTAATTTAATTTAAAATTTTCGGTTCCATTTTGCCCATTTCTACTTAATTATGCATTAAATATAAAATTAATTAGATATCAAAATGACCAACAAAATATAAATAACAGCAATTAATATATGAATATTATGTGAAATATGTTTAGATAGGAATTTTGAATGATTTTTATTCGATCAGTTTAATTTTGATTCAACTCCAATTGAACCAACTCTATACTTTCATAAGTGGTCGGATCAGTCTGGAAACCTTGCCTAATAATTTTTCGCGGTCAAAAGCATTTCTTCATTGCCTAACCACTATCCTCTCATAAGATTCCACGTGGCCAAATACTCACTGTTTAACAGGTGAAAAAGGAACAGAACGGTTTCCATACGTCACGACGTCGTTTCAGCATCAAATACGCGCGGCAATCGAGTTCGGGTATAAATATCGCCGTCTTCTTGTGATTGTTTTCCATATTCCAGCCACACGGTACTCATTGGTTTGTTTGTTTTCCAACTCTTTGCTTTCTCTCTTTCACCCAATCACGCTGTTCTTCTTCCCCTTTTACTGTTCTTGTTGTTCAAACAGCTTTCCATTTCGCAATCTCAAGGTAAGTATATCTCTGTGTTCATTGTTTTATATGTGACAATTACTTGTTCATGAAGATTTATACTTGATAATCTAGGCTTTGAATTTGAACTAAGCTTCTTGAAGATTATGATTAGAATTCTATTGCTCTGTGTACAAGTTCATTATGTAGTTCTTTCAAAAGAAAGTGAAATAATGTTGTCAGTTAAACAGAGTAATGTTTCCGATTCAGGATTTTTATTCATGATTCAGATTGTTCAATTTTTCTGCCTTAATTGAAACATGATTGAATATAGCTATTAATTAAGATTTTTAATTTCATGCGTTGATTTTGCACCTGAACTGTTTGGTGTTGTGGATGTTAGAGAATTGCAAGTTAGGTTCATTTTGAGGCTTTTTCGGGGGCTTAATTATGTGTAATTTTATACTTGATGAGATTTACCTAATAAGGTAGTTCGAAAATATTAATGACTTTTACATTTTCAACGTCAATCACTGCAAGCTCATATTGACAGGATTAGGTTTCTTCCTTTCTTGAGGATGGCCTTTTAATTTTTGAATCTGACAGAATGTTTAATCTTTTAAACACTTTCAACCGTAGAATCATTAGTTCTGCGCCACAGTTTCAGATTTTATGATTCACATGGTAATCATGAGAGTGACATGGCCCTCATTTTATTCTTCTGTTGATTACTGCATTTCTTTTTCCAATCAGATCGAAGATTTGTTCATCATAACTTGAGTTTAGGTTGAATATGGCCAAAGATTTATTTTAGATATGCAGACACTCATATAGTACAATGAGGATGTTTTGATAATATAGCGCACTCAGTCTTTATTTCTGTCTCTGGATTTTAGTGTTTAAGATTCCGTACTAATTCCAATCTTTTCTCATCATAAAGTTTGTTGTTGTTTTCATATTTGAAGATGCCGGCTGCAAGGCCTGATATATCTGATAGAGATGGCGAACCATTTGTTGAAGTTGATCCTACTGGGCGGTTTGATGATCTGCTTGGTGCTGTGAAAAAGGTTTGTAGGGCATTTGATCAAGAGGAAGGTATAGAGGTGGCTTGGAATCAGGTTCGGTTGAGGAATTTTATTGAAGATCCAGTACTGATCAACAGGCTCCACCCAGAGGTTAAGTTGTTGAGATCATTAAAGAATGAATATATCATCGTTTGCTACAATGTTTGGTTGGATGAAGAGCACAGCAAATTGAATTTTATTACTGAGATATGCACATCTGGAAATCTAAGAAACTACAATTCACAGGGATCTGAATTGCAGTAACATCTTTGTCAATGGGATTATCGGCCAGGTAATTGCAGTTGATATTGCTTTATGAGTAGCTTTGTTTACCCAGATTCGATGTTGTTCCCTCACTTTTGTCAATTTATATTGTTTGTGTCCATTGAGGTTGTGCATATGCTAGTCTTCAGTTACGGTACTTACCTATTGAATAAAATTAGTTTATGTCTGTCTGATAGAAAATTCTAGAAGAACCGTGCAAATAATAATTGAAAATGACAAGCATTGTTCTGGAGGTTTTGTTTGTATTATTAGAAAACCTGTCTGGTTTGAGAAATGTGCCTAGGCCCTCGGTAGAGACAACATTATCAGGAAGAATAACATTTAGACAACAATATCAGGAAGAATAATATTTATTGTGTTCAATTGGAAACCGCATCAGATTCTGGGATTCATATTGTTTTTCCCTCTAGCCAACTTGTAAAAAGGGGCAGTTCAGGTAACAGAATAGGAAGTCACGTTTCACTTGAGATGATGTTATGATAATCTGCAATACACCTGTTGTAGAGTTGTTCCTCTATACATCTTCTAGGATCCAGGTTTCCTAAAATTAAACCAGTCTAGTCAAAAGCGCTCATCTAGTGCACTTAAGCGCTCAGATGAAGCGCAAAATAGGTTTATTCCTTCACATACAATTAAAATGTACTTCTTTTAAAAGGTGATAGGTTAGGGTTTTTAATTTAATAGATAAAAGTTGGTAGCAATAAGTCTATTGCAACAAAGTATTAATTTATTATCATTAGTTTTAAATAGTAGATTCCTACATCATTACATAGATTTTCTTTTTTATTTTTTGAATTTTATGCAGTTTTTTTTATTAGGTGAAGTGACTTTTAACAAATTTTAATTGTTACTTGATTGTGTTTGCTATTATTTATGCTTTATATTTTTTAGTATATTATATTATATTACTAATAAATTACATTAGAACTTTAACGCTTTGTTTCATTCAGGCGAGCACTTTTTTTTCACTTTGCACTTCAAGGCAATAGGAAGGTATATCGCCTTAAGTGCGTCTATCGCTTTTAACTACATTGAATTAAACAAAATGTGGTGATCTCTTATTTTGGAATTTAATATCATATAAATACTGTTTGAATTAAGAGATTTTAAAATCCACGAATTTCATAAAATCTATGGATTTTAAATCCATGAATTGTGAAATCCATAGATTTTAAGAATTCTATTGTTTGGTTTGACTATAAAATCTATGGATTGATGATGTGATTACTCTTTCACTTAATTAATTTTCAATTTTATCCTTTATTAAATATTGATAATTTATTATTAATTAAACATATACAATTAATTCCACTATATACTTACAAATTTAAAAAAATAAAATTGGCTATTTTGAGAGTGAAAAAATAAATTACATTGCTAAAAAATATTTTTTATTAATGATTTAATGGATATTAACACTATATTATGCAAATAATAATAATAATAATAATAATAATAATAATAAAGCAATTAATTGAAATTAAAACAAAAATAATTTTGCTTTTTTATGATTAAGGGTAGTTTTGGAATATTATTAATTTATTAGGGACAATATTAGAATAAAAAAATATAGCAACAATCCTCTATTATTCAAAATCTATGGATTTTGGACTTTTTCACCTAAGAGGTAGGAAATCAAATCCTTGTGGATGAAAGATTTTCTAAAATTTATGGATTTTGATCCTTTTTAAGTATTCAAACGATAGATTTAACATAAATTCATGGATTATTCAAAATCCCTCATTAAAAATCTTTCAATCCAAACATAGCCACATAAACAAAATTTTATAGGATAGAGTTGGAATTTTTAAGTTAATTTAACCAATTTCTTTGTGACATGATTCATAAACTTGAAGTACTATGAATTCTTTATGTAGGTGAAAATTGGTGATCTTGGCTTTGCAACAATAGCGGGG